>JAFVLL020024336.1:27500-40864 GCA_021397915.2 Tor tambroides | reverse complement strand
GAGAAACATGCGGAGCGATTAAAGCAGAGGTTTCAAATCAGAGTTCTAGTTAAATTTTTCATCAGTGTGTAAATGTTTGGAGTAAAAGCATATAGTCCCGGTGCACTTCAAATAATACTCATTCATCAGAAATGTCCCAGAGCTCTTAAAAAACACAAGGAGAAGGAGAAAAAAAGAGATGAGAGATCGACTTTCATGTGTGATGAATGAATGAGAAACGAAAGCAATTTCCTGCTCTTGGAAGGAAAAAAAAAAAACGTAAGCAAGTCTCTATAGAAGCAAATTCAATTCCAGCTTCAGTGATGCATTACAATTTATGAGTAAACCTCATCGTTACAGATGCTCGTATTCATTATACACACACAGTGGTGTCAGCATAAAGCGGAGACACACACTCGCTGACAATAGGAGCCCAGACAGCAAACGTACGGCGTATTTTCTGCTTTCCGGACTGTCGCTGCACAGTTGTAGAACTTGTACTCGCTGGACGCCACCTCCACGCTACCGTTCACAAAGATGTGGACCGGAACCGCCACGAAATCTGCAAAAAAAAGAGAAGGTTAGCCAATCACAGCAAAGGTCATCAGCATCAAAGTCTTAAAGAAACAGTAGCAAAACAGTCTTAAGACACCCTGATGAACACTGTAAGTGGACTTGAAGTAGTTATAATGACTATATGAACTACATTTCAAGTCTTCCAAGGATTGTATGAGGAACAGACTGAAATTAAAGTCATAATGAGTTCAAGTGGATCGGTCTGATTTTTTTTAACCAAATCAACTGATTCAGCGGAAAGAATCAACTGAAAAATTAGATGGCTAAATGGAGGAGAAGATTAGTCAGAGGACTTCTTTTATAGTGATTTTTTGCCCTTTTAGTAGCTTGACAGATGTGGTCACTATGAAATGCTAAAAATCAACGTGAAATTTCACGATAATAACAAAATATCGCTTTGAAATAGCATGAAAATAATAAATCAAATAACAAAATAATTGATAGAAAAACTATTAAATATTAAAATACACTGTACTTTCATATTTGTAACCTTTTTTATAAATGACAATTATTATAAAATAAAATGAAAATAAATTAAATTGTTTATTACAACTAAAAAATTATTAAAATATTTTAATAAAATTTATTTAAGTTGGACCATTTTAAGAACTGGGCTGCAACATTATATGAATTCTAATAATTCTAGTAGTAATAATAATAATAATAATAATAAATTTAAATAATTGTTTAAAAGATAAATGAATAAAAAATTAAACATGAGAATAAGATAATAGATATTAACACCTTATTGTTTTTATTAATGGTATTAATGGTAATAATATGTATTATTTATTATAAATACACAAAAATAATATAACATCTTGAATTACCAATCATATTTTTTTATTTAAACTATTGCTACAAAAGCCACATCATTTTGGAACATAACTGTAGCCAAATAAATAAAATAATAAAAATAATTATTTATTAATAATTGAATTTATTAATCAATTTAATGTAGTAATTATTCATTAAATACTTTAATGAAAATTGTAAGTAAATATAATACAAAATAATACAAAATGAGAAGCTTTCAGGAACAGATAGCCCTCCGTTAGGACTAGGGTAGGGTCTGACACACACGACGTGTCCTGTGTCGTGAGTCGTGACGTACCTTGGTGCGCAGGTGTCGGCGGTATAAGATGCTGCTCGGGTAAGCGGCAGCTGATTCGGCCGTCCACCATCCTGGCGGTGTTCTGATAAGAGCCGAAGGTGCAGTGGATACGGTCTGAATCTCTGAGGATCGGCAGCGCTCGGACGTTTATCTCAACCTGAGGGACATTTAACAAACTCTCAACTCTGATAAGAGAGAAAGGAGCAACACAGCATAATTTCAATCCGAAATCTTTGATACTATTACATATATACAGATTACATTTACACAGACTACAGTGAGGTGACTGCTTTGTGTTTATTCCATGCATTCCAAAATAACACTTCCAAACTTTGGCTGAATAAATTGTTAAGATTTCATAAGAATGTTCTTGAACAAACAACAACTTTTAAACGTTTCTCTCAATAAAACAGCTAGAAGCGCCCTCTTAATACACGCATCCCGTAATCAGAGAACGTACCGCATTGAAGCGCAAAACACAACGGCAGCACCTTTACAACAGCATTCTAAACACGCCATCAGCACCCATTGTGTTTTCACCGTCTGTTCACCAATATGGCCTCATTGTGTGGGAGTCATGCTCAGCTTTTCTCATAATCAGCGCTGAGCAGTCTGGTTTAAAAATAAGACTCTGGTAATTGTGTCCGCGACACTCAGGCTGGTACCTGCTGGGACTTCAAGCAGCTGAGATTTGGCGGGTGGAAAGAGACGATTTTCACACACTGCTGGGTCGGACTCCACAGCCAACCGTTCTTTTCCTCCGCGCGACTGCACTCCGATCTCCTGGTGCATCTACGCAATCAATAACGCATTATAACATAACACTCCTCATGCAATTAAATACAACAATATTATAATACAACACGTATGTTCAGGGAAAACATGATGATTGAGGCTTTACACTGCAATTTTGTATTCTGCAAATAATATAATAAAAATCATGAAATCAATTGGTTCAATAAAAATAATATTTCTACATATACATACAGCAATAAAGTGTATGTAAATATATCAAATATATATAATAGTTAAAAAAAAAACTGTCAAAATCAATCAGTTTACATTTAAAATGATATAAAGGAATACAGTAAAAATCATGATTTAAATTTGTTCAAATTCAAAATAATATCTCTACATATACATACAGTTAAAATAAAGGAATACAAATAAAAATCATTAAATCGGTTCAAATTCAAGATAATATATCTACATATACATACAGTAATTTAAGTGTATGTAAATATATAAAATAAATAATTTAAAAAATGCAATAAGTTTACATTTAAAATAATATAAAATACAGAAATTATATATATATATATATATATATATATATATATATATATATATAATTTTTTAATTTTTTAATTATATTAATTAATTAAAGAATATATATGTAGTATGTAATATATAAATATTATATAAATTTAATACATAATACAAAAATAAAATAATCTAAATAAGCATTAAAAAAGCATTTTATATATATATATATATATATATATATATATATATATATATATTCAATAATTCAAATATAATTCAAAATAATTTTATATATATATAATAATTTTATATATATAATAATAATAATAATTCAAATATAAAAATAAAGATATATATGTAGTATGTAATATATAAATATTATATAAATATAATACACAATAAATTTAAGAAACTAAAAGTGTATTTAAATATAAAATATATATATATATATATATATATATATATATATATATATATATAAATAATTTAACATTATTTTGCATATATTTTTTATTATTTTAATTTATTTTATATTTTATTTTTTTCCTATTTTATTTGGCAAGTACAGTGGAAACAGAGGCTGGATTTAAGCTTAATAAAACTCAGACATAAGCACAATTTTAAGCAAAAAAATGTGGGTACCTTCCCTCCAGGACACACCAGCCACAGTACGGATCTCTCTGAGCGACACACGACTGGCAGTCTGGCTTCAGATGGCAGGCCTGTACGGGCACCTTTGTGATCTGCATGACCACAAATCAATGAAACGGTTCAAATAAAGTTACACTCAATAGAGCTATGATGCATCTAAAGGATGCAATGCAAAAGCAGTTACAATTCAGTAGATTTTAAAAGCTCCTGAAGAGACAATAGTCAAAACCATAAAAAGTAAAGCAGTTTTTTGAAAAGTAAATAAGTTTACACTGAAATGAACCGATCTGAACAAAGCCTGTGTGTTAATCAGTTCGAGCGGAATTAAATGCAGAAAATTACAGAGAAGACAACAAACAGCAAAGCACTAAGAATTTCAATAAAGACTGCAATTACACCACCGTAAGGTCATAAGCTCAGCAAGACGTACACTATATTGATGGCTTAAAAAAATAACAATGTATATTTCAGCACCAACAGGCGGCATAACAACAAAAGGCGCTGAAATAGTCGCAATCATGCGTTTCCTGAGGTCAAGGCGGCGATAATCAAAGAGCCGCTACCTAGTATACCGTCTATGATAAATGACTCCAGCCTCGTACCTTTTTCTCGGTGGTGATGTACAAGTGCGCCTGGGTTTTGTCAAAGAAAAGGTTCTTATTTACATAGCCGCTGGTTTTGTAGCCCGGACCGGGGTTGTACGCCTCTGGCTGGCTTGACAAATGTACCTGGGTAAAGAGAGAACAATAGACACAGAGAAACCCGCAATTAAACAGTCGAGCACAGGACAGGACACATCTGTCATATTTACGGACCACACAAAACCCCCTCAGCGCGTCCCACGCACCTGAGCCGCACCTGACAACGTGTCAGCCCTCAACTAATAGCCTACAAGCCGCATAATGACCATAAAACCCGGCTCCGTTTGCAGCAAACTCACCAAAACCTCCATCTGGACTGTTTTTATCCATCTAATCGCTCAATTTCATCTGTCTATCCTACAAATAATCAGCTCTAACAAAGCCTTTTTATTGGGACGTACGAATTGGACTCAAGTGGAGCGAGAGGTTCATTATTTCTAATATATCGTCTAACGTGTTTAGTTGTGTCTGGGTTTGGTGACAGTAATATCTTTTTCTCTTTCATCCCTCTGTCAGAGATTCGCTACGTTCACCCTCCAATTCCCTCACCTGCCAAAGCCTAAACTCCAGCTTTGTGATGAGCATGCTAAATCAGGTGTGTGACACCAGGTAGCTAGCTGGTTGTAGCGGTTCGCTAATTGGTTGTCTCAAATTTCCTTAACAAGGCCTCTTTTCGGCGTCCTCCTACGGGCTGTCAATTTTTGGTTATTTTTACATTGAGGAAAAGTTAGTTAAAGGGTTAGTTCACTCAAAAATGAGGATTGTGTCATTTACTTACTCATGTTGTTTCAAACCAGTATGACTTTCTTTAATGGAGCACGAAAGGAGAAATTTTGAATACTGTGCTGGCTGTTCTTTTCCAGGTCATAATAACTTAAGAGAACTGATGCTTTCAAGCTTCAAAAAGATATTAAAGCATCATAAAAATATCATTCATGTAGTAAATATGACTTTTCGCACTATATTTCAAATCTTCTAAAGTCATACGATAACTTTGTGTGAGAAAAATGTCAGTAATTTTTCACTAATAATCAGAGTCGAACTCGAGAACAGAATCAGTTTAATTCATGAATGAATCGCTTAGTTTTGTGAAGTGCATTAAATGATTCACTGAAAAGATTCAACTGACTCAAAAGATTCATTCACATTGCAACTTCGAGCATGAACAAAGGAAAAGCCTTAAATGTTGAGCTTTTCCTCATAAACTATTACATGACTCTAGATGATTTGAGAATACAGTGCTTAAGTCATATGGACATCTTTTATGGAAGTTTTACAATGTTTTTTTTTTATCTAAAAAGTTCAATTCAATTTCATTAGCTATGTTTCTATCACCCTGTTTTATGCACATTTTGAAGTATCGCATAAGAAACAAGTCATGGAAATGGCAAATTTTGGAAAAAAAAAAAAAAAAAAACTTGTGCGAAAAAAACTTGTGCGAAAAAGGGTTAATGTGAATAATGGGAGATTTGCCGAATAAATTTGCCGACGATGATTTTGTTCTCTTTGACTCGTTAGATGGAAACAGTGCTTTTTCGCTAATGTTTTATGCGATATTCCAATTCTGCGCATAAGTTAAATTCGCAACTTTGGATGGAAAACCAGCTATTGGATTAAAAAGAACTAAACAAAAAAAGTCTTCTTGTGTGTCCCACAGAAGAAAAACTCAGAGTGATTTGCAATGGCATTGGGTGAGCATATGGTTTTCATTGTTGGGTGAACAATCCCTATAAAACAACTGTTTATAGTTCACATTCAGAGGTCATTCTGTAGTGTTTTTCTTACATAACTTTGAATACATTCCTACTTATATTCCCACAGAGTGGTGAAACACCTCAAAGCTATGGGTTATAGCACCTCAGGATGAGGGTTTGTGCACCGTGTGAATGTAGTTTCTTGACTTTAACACAGCTTATCTCACCTTGATCACCTCTCCGGCATTGTGTCCCAGAAAAGCAATGGTGTGATCATTCTCGACAGCCACGGCCACTGCGGTCAGCAGGTTCTGCCTGATGAAGACGGGATTGGCCTTCAAGGCAAACTCCTGTCGACTGGCCAACGGAGACGGGAGAAAATCGGCTCCGCACTTGTTCTGGTTCACAATGTCTTTCTGCAAGACAACAAAGAGTTAAGGGAAACAGACACTACATAAACATGATATCAAAATGTACTATTTATACGCTACTGGCCTTGTCTTGTTAATCTTTCATCAAAATATAATAACTTGCTCCAGCTCTAAAAATTATTCCTAGTATCTTCTTTCACTGCATCACAGAAGTTAAATGGGTTATAAAAGAGCACATTTTGTAAATCCCTACCCTTTGGGTGCTGTATGTTAAGCACATAAAAATCATTAGTTCTTGCTACAGTTTTCCCAAAACACACTTTTAACCGGGATAATTTCAGGATGTAAGCAGTAGTGAAATCACTCAAAAACGTGGAGCTTGTTTTCATGAAAGTTTAAAAAAAAGAGAAAATTTAAAAAAAAATATATAATTCAGTTTTTCAAAGGGTTTGATCAATAGATCAAATCATCTAAAAAGTTTGATCTTAAATTGATATATAAATATTTTATATATAATATTTAAAATAATCTTTAAAAAAAAAAAACTTAAATATATGTTATATAATTTATATGTACTATATTATATATGCTATAATAATTATATATATATATATATATATATACTTGTGCTGTCAAACGATTAATCGCTTAAATACACACATACAGCGTATATTTTGAGAATATTTACATGTATTTACATGTATATATTTATATTCATATATCACATAAATATATTTAATATATATATATATACGTAACATATTTTTCTTAAATGTATACATGCATGTGTGTGTATTTATATATACATAATAAATATACACAGTACACATATATTATGTAAACAAAAGCTTTTATTTCGGATGCGATTAATTGCGATTAATCATTTGACAGCAGTAATACACACACACACACACACACACACACACACACACACACGTAAATAAATAATTCCATGTAAATAACGGGCATCAATGCAGAAATAAAATAAAATATATCAAATATAAAATTTAATTAAATTAAATAAAAAAAAATTAAGCTAAGCTAAACATTGTCAGTTGTTAAACTGGCAAGAAATAAATTTTCCACTTTGATCAATGTTATGAAAAGCTGCTACTTACATGATGTTTGACACATGGCTCATCTTTACTGGATGTGTAGGGACTCTCCACAACTAATCTGTCATCAATCTTGCCATTGTTCGTGTAGCATGCGGTAACGATGGCCAAGAGTTTCTGGTTGATGTTTTTAAGGGGATACATACACAGAGCTGATTCGGTGGCCCCTTCCTCTGAGCTAGCCACCACAAACAAGACTTTATCCCATTCCCGGACATTCCCGTACTCTCCGGATTCGGACATGGCCTGGGCCAGCTCTTTCCCCGGCTCTGTCAAATATGCGGCCTGGACTTTATTGTAACGATTCTTTACACCGCAACTAAGCTGAAGCTCCGTGTATGAATAATAGTGATTGTCGTTCTCACAGAGGCGCGAAACAAAAGTAAAGTTCTTGTTGTCCGTTCCGCCGAGAGTGCGTGAAAAAAGGAAGTAGACAAAGTTGTCGTTTTTGAAGGCGAAACGGAAGTCGTGAAGATACTTGGGCACGAAGGGAACCGCCTGGACCGTAGATGCCTCAATGATGCTCTCGAACACGACCCAGTCGCGGTAGTTCTGCACGATTCTGGTGCTGATGAGTTTGGAGCTGTCCATGCTTCCGTAACCCTTCCCGACTAAAAAGACGCTGAACGGTTTACCGTCGATTTCAAGCGTGGCCATGACTCCTACCACGGAAACATGCTCTTCGGTGCTGGCGGCGTAGGTCCGCTCCCCTTTGCTGTCGCTGTAGTATATCTGCTCTTTGACGTTGGTGAGGTTGAGTAGAGAGCAGATTCCTCGGTATAAGCTCCCACAGACAATCAGCGACCCATTATCCGAATGAACCAGCAAGAGTTTATTGGTGTTGTTGGTGTCTTTCAGGTCATTACAAGTAGACACCGGAGGGGTGCAACCCCTCGCATCTTTCTTGGGCCCCGTTTCAGCTCTGGCCTCAAGATACAATGAAGAGTTCAACTGATAAATGGCATTGACAGCACCCAGGTAAACACGGCCAGTCTGTGGTTCCTGTGCCACGTTATTGATGGGCGTGTCTGTGGTAAACTCCAGTATGGGCTTTTCGGAGGATGCAGTGGTTACTTGTAGCACTAGTAGGACCGCTGTTAACCAGGTGGCCATTGCTGGAAAAAGAAAGAGTTTGAATTAGGACAAATGACAAAATGCAAAGTTCAGATGTTGTGGTGTCAGTTTGTTGGGGCGTTGATTTGCGTGGTTAAGCAAGTATAAAATTGGGGTTAGTGCATTCTAATTACATCACTATTACTATAACTCATTCGCTTTAGAAACATAAAAACATTGTAACAACCAACTCAAACACCCTAGCAACACCCTAGAACCCACCCAGAAAACATAAATACTTACTAAAACATCCGAACTGCACTCAAGCAACATCCTAGCAACCCCCAGAAACATCATAGAGACTTCCTAGAACAACCACTCAGAACATCATAGAAACCCCCTTAAACATCATAGAGACCACCCAAAACATCACAGAAATCCAATAAAACATTCCAGCAACACCCTAGCAACCCTCGGAAAGCTTTGGCAACCTCCTAGAACATCCTAGCAACACCCTAGAAACCACCCAGAACATAAAAACTCACTAGAACATCAAAGAAACCCCCTAGAATACCATAGCAACCATCCAGAACACCTTAGCAACACCCTAGCAATCACCCAGAATAGCTCAGAAACCCACTCAAACATCCCAGCAACGACTTAGAATACCCTAGCAACACTTCATAACACCCCCCCCCCCCCCCAAAAAAAAACACCCACTAAAACATCATAGCAACTCTGAGCAACATCCTAACAACCCCTGGCCCTGGACACCACTGAAACTCGTTAGAACAATGAGTCAGAAAATAATAGCAACCACACAGAACATCCTAGCAAACAGCAAGGTAGCCACTGCTGTAAAAAGAAAGTTGAAAAATGAAAAAGTGTCTTCAAAGTGAACACGCAAACACATGAGCGCTACAACAGTTGGTGAAGGTCACTACAGGTGGATTCGACCACAACGCTCAATCTCTCGGCCCATTCATCCCTTCGGAGAAACATTCTTCAAATTAAAAAGCCTGACGAGGCTCAAACCTGGCCGGCTGTTTTATGATGTTAACCTGCCATTCCCTGGAGTTCCATCGACGCAGGGAAGTGATAACGCACTCACCCTGAGGGTTGAGTTAATTTCAGCTCTCGCATTCATTTACATAAAAACCCCTGCCCTTCTATTGGCAATTTTCATCTTTTTTTCACCTTCTCCCTGCTGATCACGAAGCTCATTTATTACAAATTCCATTTCTTCACGTAAATGTAGCTGCCCTTTTTAGTTCATACCCTTAAACAATTCTTTTTAATTTGGAATGGTGGCTTAAATTGGTTTATGTCGTTCGTCCTCTTTCTGGGAAGTGGTTTGTTATTCTTTTACTTTGCCCTGAGGACATTTTTGCTCTTGTATTGCGGCAGTTTAGGTGGAAATCAGGTGTAGACTGGCGCTATAGTCGCAAAATGTGACCAATCATCCAATGAGATCTGTGCAATGTCTCAATTGTTTCTCCTAGACAGTAAAGAGACTTCTTAATGTGTTTGGAAGTGTGACTGACACTGTAGAGACGAAACGACCCAAATGAGATATTCTGTAACTTCCCAATTGTTTTTCCTAAACAACAAAGAGATTAAATTGAGAGAAAATTGAGACTTTTGCTTGTGTTCCAAAGTTTACCTGTGGGAAAGAAAAGGAAAACACAAATGAGGTTTCTGTAACATCTCAGATGTTTCTCCTAAACGGCAATGAGTTCAAATGAAGACCAAATTGAGTCTTTTGCTTACGAGTGAAATTGAAAGCAGAATAAATTGAAAGCAAATGGAGACTTTTGCTTCTGTCAAAAGTGAGACTGAACCTGAAAAACAGAAAAATCACAAAGATCTCCAATCTCTCAATTGATTCTCCTAGAAAGTAAAGATATTGAATGGACAGATACTGAAGACTTTTTCTTGTGTCCACAGAGTGTGACTAAATGGAGAGCAAATGGAGACTTTTTCTTGTTTTTGAAAGCATGAATGATCCTATTTGTAAAGACAAACCACCAATGAAATCTCTATCTTAATTGTTTCTCTTAAGCCCGATTCGGACGGAAATTGTTTCTCATATGGACGTCTGTAAAAATAAATTTACATATCACCTCAATGATAAAACTCATGGATTCGGATGGCGATTTATTCACAGTGGAGCATTGTGCTCTAACGCTAATTTGCCCTGTTTAGTAAATCTGGCCCTAAATGGAAGTCAGGAGGAGAATTTTGCTAAGATCTTCTATTTGTCACACTATTCACTTGATAAAAATACCATAGTAATCTTATGAGCCTCCTCTAAACATTTAGAAGAGAGCAATCAAATTTTGCTCTGAGATTTACTTTGGGATTGGGTTTAGGAGCACTATGGAAGCCAAGACCATCTCCATGCATCTGCCTGCAGGTGCCTGAAAGGAATCATATAATATTTAACCTCTAATCTAGGAAGACAAATGACAGCATTTACTGACAGCGCTAGACCTGAAAGGACATTTCAGCAGCTCTAACTCAATACTGAGCTCATGGACACAAAGAAAATGGGACGTGGACATATAGATCAGCGACGGAGACTTCGCTTAAGAATCACACATATATCATCAGGGATCCAATTACCCTGACATGTGTGTTCGTAATGCAGGACAGAAGGTCAAGACACACTGGCCTGCGTCCATTAATTCTGTTATTGCCATCAGTGCGGAGAGCAGCCTTGGAGAAAACTTAGCCGTCTGTCTCAATTAAGGCAGACGACAAAGCACAGGATTCAAATGCAAATTTGTTGGGGTGTTGAGTTTCTTGGTTAAGTGAGTATAAAGGTGAGGTTAATTAGTAGCGCTTGATAGATCAAACACTTTTACTATTGCTCAAACTTTGGGTGTGTTCAACAGACATGAACCTCAAACCTCATGTGGTTTACTGAAAATAGGTGTGCTGTTACTTATATAAGCAATCAGACTTACAATTTGCAACCACAGAAACCACTTAGAATATCCTGGTAATGACCCAGAATATTCTAAAAAATATTCTAAAAAGACCATAGAACCGTAGAAACCCTTTAGAACACTAGCAACCACCCAGAGCACACTAGAAACCCCCTAGAGAGCCCTTAGCACACTTTAGCAACTACCCAGACCACCTACCTTGGAAACCACTCTTGAATACCCTAGCAACACCCTAGAAACCACAAAGAACATCATAGCAACTTCACAGAACACCCTGAAAACCCATTAAAACAGCCTAGAAACCACCTAAATCATGCTGAAATTCCTAAAACACCCTAGCAACCACCCACAATGCCATGGTAACTTCCTAAATCACCCTAGCAACCACCTAGAGCACCACAAAAGAACATCAAAACAACTCCCTAGAACACCCAAGCAACCATCAAAAACATAACAGAAACCCATTAAAACAACCCATTAAAGCAACCTCCATGTCATCATAAAAAACCACCAGAACATCCTAGTACTCTAGAAAGCCCCTAGAAACACCCTAGTAACCTCACAGAACACCATGGAAACACCTTAGAACACTGTAGAAACCAATCAGAACACCCTAGAAATCCCTTAGAACTTCCTTTCATGACCCAGATCACCCTAGCAACCATCCAGAACAGCCTGGAAATAGCTTAGAACACCCACATTAGCAACCACCGAGAACACCCTAGTAACCACTCGGAACAGCTGGAAACTCCCTGAAACAAGAACAGTCCGGAATTTCCCTAGAACACCCATGATACCATATAGCAAAGCCTACCAACACCCTAGCAACCACTTACTGTAGAACACCCCAGCATTTACCTAGAATAGTCTAGTAATGGCCCATAGCAACTTAAAAATATCCTAGAACACCCTCGCAACCACTCATAACACCATAAAAATGCCTTAGAACACTGCAGAAACCACCCAGAACAGCCTAGAAATTCCTTAGAACCTCCTTTCATTACCTTAGTAATGACAAAGATCACCCAAGTAACCATCCAGAACAGCCTGGAAACTCCCTAAAACCCCTTGATACTATATAGAACAGCCTACTGTAGCAACCACTTACTGTAGAACACCCCAGCAATCACCTAGAACAGTCTACTAACGGCCCAGAGCAACCTACCTAGAACACTGTAGAAACCACTCAGAACGCCCTAGAAATCCCATAGAATTTCTTTTCATTTCCTTAGTAATGACCCAGATCATCCTAGAAACCACTGAGAACACCCTGGATACACTTACACTGACTACAATGAAAATGTAAAAAAATTGTTGAAATTATCACATAGTATAGGAAAACAAGACTGCTTTAAAGAGATAGTTCAGTTGAACTGTTTGGTTACCCACAATCCTGAAAATATCTACTTTTGTGTTCAACAGAAGAAACAGACTCGTACAAGTTTGGAGTAAATGTTGACAATTTCCATTTTTGGGTGAACTGCCCCTTTAAATTTGTTCACTGATGACAACTTACTGAGTGTGTTTACAGGCATTATCTTACAAACTTAATGACCTAACATCTAAGGTCAAGTGCATACATTATACGCGTTTTATTAAGTGCATATACATATCAGTAAATGTTCATGATTGAACATTATCACATGACACAGCAAGTATTCCCCCCTACTGATGTGCACTCCAAACGAACAGCTGATATCTGGGGCAAAGCCGCTTCTTGGCTGAAGGGCAAAAAAATAAAAGGCTTCAACGAGCCTCGGCGCTCCCTTGTTTAAGCACGATGAAAGACAAAAACCTTTTTATTAAAACATGCAAAGGGAAACTTTTCCCTGACACAAACTTCTTCGAGAGACAGAGTCTTTAAACTCTGATTAGGCCAACCGAATTCCTGCCTGTTCTCTCTCATTGTACGGCACGTAGCTTCAAAGATTCATTCGCTTATGCATGCAAATC
>JAFVLL020024336.1:0-22500 GCA_021397915.2 Tor tambroides | reverse complement strand
CATTACAACAACAGCAATGAGAGAGAGAGAGAGAGAGAGAGAGAGAGAGAAGAAGAAAAAAAAAAAGTGGACAAACCATTCACTCTTGTTCAATGCGAGTGCCGTATGCTGGATTATGAGCATTTATTCCGTCATCACCCGGGTGCTGATAAGCGTAGCGGCTGCTGCCCTTTTAGTGAGACCTGAGCAACACACGTTGATATCTGTGTTTAAACTAAAGTCATGTAAACTTTGCCAGTTTAAACATTTAAGAATAGGGCGACGAGCTCACGCGCGCAGTGAAAGATTTGTGAATGCGCTCATCAAGCTTCGCAAACCCGTGCCTCAGAACGCCCAGCGCCAAATATTAAACTCTCTCTGAAGTATTGTGTTGAATGGACAAATTCACACAAAAATTATGTCAAAATGCCCATCTTGGAAAGTATCCTATAGCAGACATAGCCGGCTGTACATACTGGACCAGTGCATTCTCTTAAAGTGACAGCACTTTCTTAATATTAATCAAACAGCAACAACAAAGAAATCACTCACTGCTCTTGATTGAATCGCTTTTGCAACTTTAATAAAGATTAATCTTTAATTTATACAGTCAAATATGCAATGCTGTTTTACATTTGATTACTTTATTAAATTTCTGTACTTAAGAAACTAATGCTGTAAAAAACAATGAAAATCACTGTTTATTTTATTTGTATCTTTACTCTATCGGATTTATTTATGCTGTTGCTTGTAGTTAAATAGATTATTCTTATTTTCTTTACTTTTATTTGACAGTATAGTTTTTCCCTAAACATACCGAACCGTACCGAAACCGTGACTCTAATACCGTGATACAAACCGAACCGTGAAAAAGTTGAACCTTTCCACCCCTAATAGATAGATAGATAGAACAACAGAATGATAGAATGACAGAATGATAGCTAGAATGCTAGATAGATAGATAGATAGACAGATAGATAGATAGATAGAATGACTGAACAATAGAATGACAGAATGATAGAACGATAGATAGAACGATAGACAGACAAACAGGTAGATAGATAGATAGATAGACAGATAGACAGATAGAACAACAGAATGACTGAATGATAGAACGATAGATAAAACAATAGAACGATAGAATGATAGATAGATAGATAGAATGACTGAACAATAGAATGACAGAATGATAGAACGATAGATAGAACGATAGACAGAACAATAGACAGACAGACAGACAGACAGGTAAATAGATAGATAGAACAACAGAATGATTGAATGATAGAACGATAGATAAAAACGATAGAACGACAGAACGATAGATAGATAGATAGATAGATAGATAGATAGATAGATAGATAGGCAAGGCAAGTTTATTTATATAGCACATTTCATACACAGTGGTAATTCAAAGTGCTTTACATAAAAGAAAGTGAAATAGTCATTAAAATAATTATCACAACAATAAAAACAAGGAATTTAAAAGCTTTTAAAAAGATTTAAAAATTGATTTAAAATGAATTAAAATAGTTAAGAACAAAATAGAAAATGATTATACATAAAATACAGCTCAGTCAGTTCGGACGTAGCACAGTGCTCATTCAGTAAATGCACAGCTAAACAGATGAGTTTTGAGTCTAGATTTAAATGTGGCTAATGTTTTAGCACATCTGATCTCTTCTGGAAGCTGGTTCCAACTGCGGGTGGCATAATAGCTAAAAGCGGACTCCCCTTGTTTTGTGTGAACCCTTGGTATTTCTAACTGAATCAATCCTAATGATCTGAGTGGTCTGTTAGGTTCATATTCAGTGAGCATATCTGCAATGTATTTAGGTCCTAGGCAATTGAGTGACTTATAAACGAGTAAAAGTACTTTAAAATCAATCCTAAATGTAACTGGAAGCCAGTGTAAGGACCTGAGGACTGGTGTGATATGCTCAGATTTTCTGGTTCTGGTTCTGGTTCTAGATAGATAGATAGATAGATAGATAGATAGATAGATAGATAGATAGACAGATAGATAGATAGATAGATAGAATGACTGAACAATAGAATGACAGAATGATAGAATGACAGAATGATAGACAGACAGACAGACAGGTAGATAGATAGATAAGATAGATAGATAGATAGATAGATAGATAGACAGATAGACAGATAGAACAACAGAATGATTGAATGATAGAACAATAGATAAAACGATAGAACAATAGAACGACAGATAGATAGATAGATAGATAGATAGATAGATAGATGATAGATAGATAGATAGTAGTAGTGTCTCAATCCCATTGAGCATCTCTCTCTCTCTCTCTTTCCCCAAAATTACCAGCGCTACAACTGACCATTTAAACTGAAGTGCAGCTCACACACACACACACACACACACACACACGTTTACAAATTCATGCAAATGAAGAGTCTTGCTCAAGAGCGGCCGGAACGCAAGCAGCGGTTTGGAGAGAGTCTGCGCGCAGAGAGCAGCAGTTGATTAGCTCCGTGGAGACAGGCCTGACCTTTCCTTAAGATCAACATACACACGTCTGCGCTTTCACTACATCCCTCTCCACCAAATGTCACCGCTGTAAACGAGCAGAGACACCCGCCAGTCCACTCACCCACCGTCCGGCGCAGCTGCGCGGCCTCCTTTCTGTCCCCTCAGCACTTCTGAAAGTCTCCGGCCGAGCAGCACAAACTCCAACAAAAGCCGCTCAACACAAAGAGGTCAGAAATAACGCACAGGAACTGCAGCGCCGCGCGCTTTCCTCTTATACTAAGGTGATTCTCGCGGTGTTTTTGCACAAGCCAGCAATTCTCGCATGCGTTTATCTCTCGCACACCTGGTTGGGTCCAGCGCAGGTGTCATAAGGACAGTGGCTACCGGTCACGCCTGACCCCTCTTGTCATCCTGTGGTCATTTGCGCTAAAAATAGCTCTTCTGCCGCGCTATAACAAACCAGCGCTGCACGCATCCAAACAGACTGACATCTGATCCTTAATTATATTTCTCTGCTGCTTTGGTGCTGGTGGGACTCATATTGAATTAGTTATGCTTTAACGACTGTCCTCTCTCTCTCTCTGTCCATCTCTCTGTTGATCTAGTGGGCGATAGCGGCGACTGACGCACAGACGTGTCAGATAATTAGGTTCTGAAATCAGGGAGATGATCAGGGAGCCGTCAATCACAGCGGCCGGCGGGCGGTCAGGAATCAGGCTAGCGTGGGCCATCCTCCATTCAGAGAGGCCGTTCTTTCAGTAATGCTTTTAAAAGACTCATATTTCACACCAGAGGTTCCTGATATGGCAAGAATAAATAGACAGCCTGACAGCTGCTTTCATGATCTGGTTTTAACTCCAACTCTCACTTTCTAGCAGGATAAATAAAATACCATCTCAGTATCACACAATAATGTTATTATTTATCAAAACAAGCAAGGATTCTATTCACATTACAGCAGGGCTGTCGCTAGTTGGGTGAAAGGTGGTGACGATTATAGGGGCCCATGGCATGGCTGTTGGGGGTGGGGGGCAAGGCCAGCCTAAAAAGATGCTCAGGACAGTTAAAGATTTTTCATGAAAGCTTCTCAATTGCACATTTTTAAACCTTGCCAAATTTAAACATTCAAAAGAGTTTAATGCATTCAAGCACAAGATGCGAAAAAACTCAAATGAGTACTCGCATGCTGTGATTGGTGCGTACGTAGACAGACAGCCAAACTGAGCTCTCCTTCGCACCCTCCTGTAACTTATTCGAACAAATAGACATTGGCAGTTTAAACACACAAACACAAGTTGGTGTTGATGGCCTCATGGGCAGCACGCCAACATGTAGTGCTGTTGCGCTTCGGGCATCTCGAGTTCGAGTCCCAGTTTGTGGACCTTTCCCGATCCTGCCCCCCCCCCCGCATGCGAAAAGCTTAATTCGGCACTCATGTGCTGTGTTCAGTGTGCACGCAGAGAGCCACATCTTACAGCCCTTGAACAACGAATTGAGTTTTGCCTCTTGCTCTTGAACTGACAAATACAAAATTGTCAAAATACCCATCTTGGCGAGCATCCTCGAAAAAACCTTTGGTTATGTCTTAAGTGAACGTAAATAGTGGAGAAAGAAATCTGAAGTGTATCATTATATTGGATGCAATAGGCCAGATTTAATAACCGCTTGCGCCAGCATAAACCGTCTTTTGGCGTAAAAACAGTATTGTCAGGATTTACTAAAAAAACTCAGTGAAGAATTAGCGCTGAAAAGGCGTGAACACAGTTATTTTTGCGCCTGACCTTATTGAATATGCTTTTGTAGGGGTTTCCCTTTTAGACAAAAAATTTATGGGAGGAGAGTATTAAAATGAATCACGCAACGCAATTTACTAACGTTTGTGCTCATCAAATTACTGGTATCTTCAGCATTATTTAACGCCCCAAAAAAGCAGGTCTTAAAGCAAGCAGTAATTTGGTAGATTACGCTGGTCAGTATGGAAATGATCTAACTGCATCTGTGTTCTTTAATGTGTGTATTGTCAGTAAATCAACCGCAGAATTTTCCTCTCCCATCGGCACTTTTATGAAATTGCGCTCTATAGCTAATTTGCCCTGTTTAGTAAATCTGGCCCTATGTCTCTTAAAGTGACCGTGCCTAATTTACTAGCTGTTAATGATAATCCAAGAAATTAAATGAGAGAAAATCACTCAAAGTAATTCTGAATTACTCTGCAGTTTTAACAAGAATTAATCTATATTTAATTTATACAGTGAAGACTATCCAATGATATTTTACATTTGATTATTTGGTTTCTGTACCTGGACACCTACAAACTTGAAAAAACTTAAACATTGTTTTATTTGTATCTTTGTTCTGTTTATTTATTTGTACTATTTACACAATCCACGCCGATTGGATATTTCGTGTGAGGACGAATGACTTCCCCACAGAGGTTCGTTCAGATTTGTCACGCTGACCAAAATAAATCTGCTTGGTTTGAAAGTCACTTCTGTGTGAGTTGTTCCTCACGCATTGCAATAGAAATAGAGGTTTTTTCTAGCAAAATTTCACTAATGTGACTGACGGCACATCAATGCTGAGGGTGAACTGAGGAGGAGCTTTGAGTTTCACAGAGCCACAAAATCCTGTCTTTCATGATATGTTCCCTTTAAAGGCAGAAAAGTCTTAAGGATGTGATACGAGACAGATTTCAATCGACTTTTACAAATGAAATTTCAGAAACTAAAGCTGTCTGACACGTACCTGAGAACTCCTTTATTGTGCTGCCACGGCTTTAAATAATTTCCCATATGACTAAACTGAGACGTGGCAGACACGATCACATATGCGTTATCCCGTCATATCTGGCCTATAAGGAAATGTTGTAGGGCTCAGGCAGGTTTGAGCAACATCAAAGCTAGGCTTTAGCCGACGCGCTACTGTTAAAATCTCCATCGACGCTCAACCTGGGCTCAGATAACCGCCGCTCGCTCGCACCGTTCGCGAGCATTTATCTCCACGGCCTTCTGCTGATAATTACAGCGCACAAACATGGCTGTGATTATCACCTGTGGCATCGGACGGCTCATCCAAACTCGAGGTCTGTCCCCAGTCCGCTTCCAAAACCATCACATACTAAGCTTCAGGGTGAGCGCCATGTCTGAGGCCAAGCTGCACAAACATTCATTTTCAATTCGGCAGAGAAGGTCCAAATGGAAACTGATGGTTCAATCCCTAAATGGAGTTCTAGATGGAGTCCACTGGCGCTATCTGTGTCTTGCTCTGCTGAGTGAAGGCAATTTCTCCGCTCCTCTGCAGTCACGAGGAGACGTTTGACTGACGGAGGACACACACACACACACACACACACGTCAAGGTTTTTCTTCAACTTTGGATACTTTTATGTCGCAAGGGTGAACAGATTTAAATATAATAAAAAAAGAAACCTTTTACGTGCTTTCATTCTTTGGTAAACAAGTACTGCTGTTTACACACACACACATATATATATATATATATATATATATATAAATAAATAATACAGATGTATTATGATACAAATATGCATTACCCATATTTACATTTTAGAAATTTGCTTTTGATTTTTTTATGTATTGTATGTGGGACACATCCCACATACAATACATAAAAAAGAAATCAAAAGCAAATTTCTAAAATGTAAATATATGTAATGCATATATTTGTAGAATTCACAAAATGAGAGAATTCTCCCATGATGCATGCATGTCAACTGCTTGACATTGTCAGAATGATTGTGTAAAAAGTGTACTTTAAGAGAGTTTACTTTCTCAAAGTCCCGGGGGACACAAGTGCTCATAGTTGAAGAAACCGAGTTTCCTCTGACACCATTCACACGAGACTCCTCGCTAATGCTAAATGAAGCTCTATGCTAATGGAATCTCCCCTGGCATCTCTGCCACTTGTTTTAAACGTGACCGATAAATATTCAAACTCATTTTCCCAGCGCTATCAATTAAACACAAGACAGTTTTGTTCTGCAGCAGGGAATAATTTGGGTTTGGTTCCAGTGAGAAGGTCCTGAAGTTCTGAAGGATGATGCATCATGTGACAGACAGGGGGGCATGGCTCTGACAGCGTGATTGATGTCAAACCTACTGCTTTTAAAAGACACACCTTAAAGGAATCAGTCACATCAAAATGAAATGCCTGTCACTTACTTACCCTCTTTTGTCACTACAAACACATTTGTTGTTATTTTTTCTCAATTTCTGAACACATTTCAGAGCTTTAGTGGAGAAAAAAAATGATGTGTTCAGCAAACAAAGATATTTTAATGCTCATGTTTATGTTCCTTTTGGACTTGTTAAAAATATGTTAAATATTTTGAATAAATAATTGTGATGTCTATTAATGTGTGTGTGTATATATATATATATATATATATATATATATGAAGAGTTTATTTGCAAAAACAGATAACTTTTTTTTTTAATTTTCAAAAATCATGTTTGTTATGTTATGTTTTTATAGTGTTTTATTGTGTTAGTTAGCTGTATTTATATATATATATATATATATATATATATATATAAACATTTACATGAATATAAAATTTTATGTTTTATGTACAGTAGAGAAATAATAATACATATGTTAAATATGTTAAATATATTATTCTATTTTATATTATATTTATATATTTATATTTATATATTATATTCTATATAAAACATTTCCTGGTATATTCTTCATCCATTTTTTTATTATTACTATAGTAAGTAAGTAAGTAAATAAAAAAAAATAAAAAATAAATATTTTTTCAAAAACATTTCATTTACATTTTATATTTTTATTACATTATATGATTACATTTTATATTTTCTAATATTATTATATTTTTTATATTTCTTAATAGTTTCTAAAGTTATTTATTATTTTTATTTTTTACATATCACTATTTTAATAAGTATAATTAAAATGTAAATATAGTATAAAATATTGATATGAAACATGAAATTTCATAAAAAATACAATTATATTAAAAAATAGATAGATAGATAGATAGATAGATAGATGATATACAGACAGATAGACAGACAGACAGACAGACAGATAGATAGATGTATATACAGACAGATAGACAGATAGATAGATAGATGGATAGATAGATAATATTACAGCCAGTATGTCAAATTTTCTTCTGCACTTTTGGGTGAACTGTTCCTTTAAGAAGGAAAAATCAACTGCAGCTGTAGTGGAAATGTTAATAATCTCTAAGAGAGCAGGAAGACACTTACTTCCAAGGCGAAAATTGCTTTAATTGACGCTTGACATAAGAGAGAGGTGTCTGTCTGTCCAACCTCCACGACACTGAAACACAGAAAAAGAGAGAGAGAGAAAGAGAGAGAGAGAGAGAGATTGAGGTGTGTGTAACATATTCAGATAAATCACACGGCTCCTGTAATCTTCTCTCTCATTCAAGTCATCATTCTCTCTTCTATAGACCTGTTTAATCTGTAATGGAGCCTGGTTAGGGAGAGAATCAATGTAAGTACCCTTATTAGGGGATTTGAGAGGCGTAAATAAGTTAGAGGCTGGCAGCGCGGGCGGGGTGAGGCCATGAAATTTTAATGCGCTGTGGGGAGATGGCAGACCGGCTTTCTCCGGCGGGGCTTTAGCATTAGCTAGCATCAGAAAAACACCCCGATGAGGATCTCAAACCCCAGAAGAGCTGGGAGCGAAGGGAGTTCTCCGGAAATCACACGCAAACATTCGATCGGCAGATTTCCTCTGTATTAAACACACGCTGAGGCTGAATTCGAAAACTGCAATTACGCTGCTTTCAAAAAGAGTTTTTGTCTGAATTCTAAAGCAGCATCACATGCAGCATCCACAGCGCAGAAAGCAATCCCAGAATGCATTATGACAAGGGCTGAATTCAGAGTCGTGCACTATTCTTACTGTTTCTGCTATATACAAATAAGGCAAAAAATAAGTAATAAATTCAATAAAGCTCAATTACTATATAAAAGTAAAATATTATATTTGCGTGTGTCTATCATATATATACTAGAAATCTGAATAACGTTTCACAACAATTTTAATCTTTTCACACAAAGATATTTATGCAGCTTAGGAGTTTCTTTTGTTCTTTTTGGACTTTTAATATGATAGAATATATATTTTTCACATTTATTTATGTGTGTGTGTGTGTTTCTATATACATACATATATATGGTGTATTCTTCATCCATTTTAGAATGAATGAATAAATAAATAAACTAATTAATTAATATGTAAATATTTGCATAAAAATCACAGTCTATAATCATATAAAAACCATGTTAAATTGTATATATTAAATATTTACCAGAAAATAAGATTTTATTTTTTAAGTATATTAGGAAAATAAATAAATTGATAATACATATGTTAAATATATTATTATATTTATTGTTAACATATTTTATAATCATATATATAAAATACATACTAAAATAGATAAAGAATATATTATTTAAAATATATATTATTCATGTATATACATACACACACACACATACATACTTATATTGTTTTAATGTTTAAAGGTGGGGTATGTAATTTTTCAAAAACGTATTAGAAAACTGAGTCGGGGCCGAGTACCAAAACAAAACTGTAGCCAATCAGCAGTAAGGGGCGTGTCTACTCATGATGTGAAGGAGAGAGCGTTCAGTGAACATCCGAGCCGAGCGACAGAAAGATAGAGATGGTGGACAAAAAACAAAAAAACAAAAGAGGAAAACGTCTGCGGAACGATAAGGCAAGAAGTAGGACTCGTGTAAATATCAGATCAGCTTTCCAGCACTGGAGAGAACTCAAGGAGCGGAAGGCCTGCGATCGGACGCCGAGGTTGCTTTGTTTCTTCCTGATAGGCGAGTAACTCCGTGTCTACACCGGACGCGCCGTGCCGCAACAGCTAAAGCCTGCCTACACTGGACGCGTGTATTTCAGGCAAGAATGTAGTTGTTTAAAACTCAAATCCGCGGTTTATTTATAAAAACAGTGCCTATTTGAAAATGTGCTTCGCCAATTTCAGAGATGTGAGCTCCACGCGATCACCGAGCGACATTTCCACGCCCCGAAACGTGATGCTAAACGAAACGAACTATGATTACTTGTTTGACATGTCGGTCAATCGGCCTCATGGGCGGGCCTTGGCCAATGAAAGCGGACATCTATTCCAGACCTAAAATGGCTGAATATATAATAATATATCAGAAAAATATATAAAATGTAGCAAATGTTAATACACACACACACACATATACATTATAATTATTTTAAAATATTAAAATGGCTGAAGAATATATACAATCTGATGGTTGTGTGTGTGTGTGTGTGTGTTAAATATTATATTTTAATTATTTTAAAATATACTAAAATGCCTGAAGAATGTATAAGGGAAAATGGAAAAAAACGGTTAAACTTAATTAAACGGTTATAATTAAGTATATTGAAAATATATATTAGTAATACATTTTCATGATTTTGCCATCAACATATCAAAAAATACTGTCATATTTAAAAAAAAAAAAAGCATAAGCAGCATAAACGATTTTGTGTGATAAATAACCGTATGCCTCCGACATGCTGTTTCCATAACAAACCTATTGCTCTCCAAGTACAAAACTCCTAACTGGTGACTTAAAAGCTAGCGTTTCAGTTAGTATGCTGCTATAGGAGGCCGTTGCCTATGTAGCTCACTAGGGTTTGAAACACAGCCAGAGATTTGCTTCCTTACAACAACAGCAAAATGCTAAAAAGGATAAATGGTCTTTGCAGGTGCTAAATCCGCTAATTGCTTTTCGCTAAATGTACTTGTTACTACTGCTGGTCACGCTACATCACTTTAATTATTCACACCAAAGCCTAATTAGTCTTATTGGTGCAAGCAGAGGCGAACACAACCTCCATTAGTGGCAAATCAAAGCTCAAACGCTTGGCTAGACGCGGGGGTTTTAGCGCCGAGCTGCTAGCATCACGCCGCGCTTGAGCTACAACTTCGTCGGCCGGTAATCAGCATGAGCGAAAAGTTTTAGCTCAAAGCTCCGATAAAATATAAGATCTAATTAAGCAGCGAGCAGAAGTGCTGATGTAGGACAAGTTATAACCTTTCATATCCTGATGAATATGGATTTCAGGGCATGGAGGAGGCCAGCGTCGGATCAGCATACTTACGGAGAGAGCGTTATAAATATCAGCTGTGACCGGCACACGCGACCTCTGAACGTGAACCTGCGGTCCGAGGCTCAGCCGAAAGAATGAGGCGCAGGAGACAGTAGAGTTTAATAAACCTGCACATTCAACACGTGTGCGCCATACTGTTGCCTATGGAAACCACCTGAGAGCGCCGACACATTTGTGCCTCACTTATTGGATCACCATCTTCCTCTGATATTCTAGAAGAGTCTGTGATACCTACATGGAGCTCTGGAAGATCTGGAGAGAAATATGCTTTAGCATTCCAATTGATATATATCTCTCCAGATATCCCAGATATGTGTGTGTGTGTGTGTGTGTGTGTGTGTGTGTATATACTAAAATAACTATAACAATTATTAAATAATTAATATAGAATTACAAATATAGAATTCTGTAATATATTTGATTATACTAGCAATATATTACACACACACACACACACATATACATATATACACATATACATACATATATATATATACACACACACATACATTTTATATATATACACATTATTTTATTTTATTTTATAAATAGAATATATATAATTAATTATGAATTATATTATTATTATTTAGAAATTATAAAATCTGACAGATTTAATATAAAATAACAATTAACTGTTAATATATCATTAAAAACATACAATTAATTATTTAATTCTACTATGAATACACATTAATACTACAAATGAAATATAACTACTGCTGCTAGCAAAATATTATATATTGTTTAAACACACACACAGACACACACACACATTATACTATAATTATCACAATTTTTAATTCACAGTAATATATTAAAAATGGATTATACATGTCATTGTGTTGTTTCATATTATTATATGACAGGACCTTCCTTTATTAATTCATATTATTATACGTAAATTGGGAAGAACTTTAATATAATGTAATGTAATAATGTAAATTATTATTATTTATTTTTTATTTAATATTATATTTCAGCACAAAAACTGAATACAGAATGACATTTCTTTTTTTACATTTTTTTTAAAACCACATGGTGTTAATAATAATAATAATAATAATAATAAGCAGTAGTAGTAATTTCATATTAAATATAGTAGTATATTATTTCATAGTAGTAGCACTTCATATTAAATATTACTTTATTATTATTCTAAATAAATGAAGTATGTATTGTTTTACAGTAGTTACAGTGTTTACCAGCAGAGGCAATCCAGACTATGATAAGCAGCAAAACCTTGACCCTGACCCTTAAGTATAATAGATATTGCTATGAATCATGGGTATTGTTCAGTCCAGATGATCTGATGCAGACAGGATTAAGAGCTCTTCAGAAAACTCAGTGTTTATCAGGCTTTCAGTTTGACATATTGGGGATTCTGCAGTATTACAGTGAGAAAAAGCCCAACAGGACGGTTTACTGTGCATCAGACTCAACACAATCACATACAGACAGTACAGTAAACTCCACCGTATCTGAGCCGAACACAACATCCTGACCAAACAAACTCAAACTGCCACATCCTGCTGCAAAGTTTCCAATTATGGGGATGAAAAATGCCTGGCGCTGATTGTGCCGTGATCGATCGCAACCTATAAATCTTCTGACCTACATACAGCAATGTAATGGGGTTAAAAGATCCGGTTTCCCCTCAACCACTCCGGCTCCAAGTGCTGGATTCAACACTGAAGCATTTCTTCAACAGTGATCTAGCATATAACAAAAGTATTAAACTGTATTTTTGATGCCTTTAGGATGCAATATAAGGATTTCAAGATATTAGGCCTTGTTTTTGCTTGTGTTAAACATCAATCTAACACAATTTACTGAGGTTTACGCTTAAAACAAGAAACAAATGCTGCCTTAAGGGTAACAAAAGTACATTTAATTTAGGATATATTTGCTAAAACTTTTTACACCAAACAAAGCATTTGGCAGTAAACACTAAGAGCCCTCAGGGAATCAAAACCTGAAGGAGACAGAATTGAGATTTAAAGAAAGAACATGTGATGACAGAAACTGAGCTATTTTGAAATACACAAGGAAACACTAACATAAAAAACCCCCTAAATGTTGAGTTTTCTTTTCATTTCATTTTAACTGCTGAATTATGAAATAAAAAACATTTATTTTGCTGAAATTAAAAGACGTCTGAAAAATATGTTTAGGAAATGTTGCATTATTAGAGTAAATGTTGCATAAATATAAATTTTGAGCACGTTGCATAACGTTTTTTTGCATATTTTCAAAGAAAACAAAACCACAAAATTAGCACTTTGCAGTAAATGTTCTTTTCCTTATTTCATTTAACTGCTAAAATGAAAATAATTGTTTTTTTTTTGCTGAAATTAAAACAATGAAATAGAAATATTTTTTTAGTAAATGTTGCATTTTTAGAGTAATTGTTGCATAAAATTTCAATATGCACATATTTTTTTTGAGCAAATGTTGCATAAAATGTTTTTATTCAACATTTACAAATAAAACAAAACAAAACACAACATTATCATTTTACCAAAAATTTAATTAGTAAATGTTGAATTTCCTTTTATTCCACATAACCTGCTGAAATTAAAAGAATTATGATTTGTTTTGCTTGTGTTGAGTCATTTTTGCATAAATCATATATGTACATACATATTCTTTAAGCAAATGTTGCGTAAAATGTATATTTCTTAGCAAATGCTGTGTAAAATTCTATATAATATTTTTTAATTGTCGCACAAATCATTTACTCAAAATTTGCTTAAAATTGCATATTTTATGCAATAAAAATAATTATTTCTCTGGTTAACCATAAATCAAATACAAATTTTGCCTTAAGTGAATTCAGTTATAGGTACATTTAAATGGATAGTTCACCTAAAAATGAAAATTTTGTCATCATTTACTAACAATAATGTCATTCCAAACCTGTGTAAGTTGAACACAAAAGAAGATATTTTGAAGAATGCTGAGAATCAAACAGTTGCTGGTCCCCATTGACTTCCATAGTATTTCTTTCCCTACTATGGAAGTCAATGGGTAACAACCAACTGTTTGGTTCTTCAAAATATCTTCTTTTGTGTTTAACAGATTTGGAACGACATGAGGGTGAGTAAATGATGACAAAATCTTCATTTTTGGGTGAACTATACCTTTAATTCATAGAAAATTCATATTTTCTAAAAAACAATTTTACACCAAACAAACAAAAATGTATTCAGCACCAAATGCTCTAATGTGAAAGAGCCCTCAGGGCATAAAAACCTGAAGTCAAAAGATTTAAGATGTAAAGGAAGGGCAAACGAAGACGCATTCAATTGACGAACATGTCGACAGCCTCCAGAGCCAGGAAACACTGCAGAAACTGAAAGCACCAAGGCAAACAATTTTACAGTTATTATTTATGTATTGTTAATTCAACCTCGCAAAAGCACCACTGCAAACCAGATAAGCAGCGTCCTCTGTGATCCGGCGCTCAGAGGCCTTATCTCATTAACATTAAACCCTCTCCAGAATAAAACTTCTGAAAACACCTGTTTCCCAACCCGTGACAAACACATTCAAAGTGTTTCGAGTTCTTAGGGCACCCGAGACCCCCGTGTTCAATCTCTCTCTCCCGCAACAAATACAGCGTAAATCTCTCCTGCTGCGCTTCCTCAAAGATAAAATGCCTTTTTATACCATCTCTGAATGTCATTATAAAGACTGCGATACAATGCCAAACGCCTAGGGATTCTGCTCAAAGTTGTGGAAGTTCTCTCAAAGATTTTGCTCCGTGCTCAGAGAAAGCGTGGCATCGGGGACGGGCGTCCTCTCCTGAGAAAGCGCTGTAGTCGCGCTGCCATTCAAAATTCATGCATGCAGAAGCGCGTGGCACGCAGGGCCTGATTTATAGATGTTTAACTGCGGTTTCAGCATATGGAAATCAGAAAGATCCGCATAAAGATGCAGGGTTCCCCCAGGAACTCGCTGGTTTTTCCTGTTTATTTTTCTCTAAAAAATTCCAGGCTCCGACCCAGATAAACCGGAAATCTCCTTCACGCCCAACGACTGGCAGCCTGGGACTGACTGAGGTCGACGGGATTGACTGTTGTTGTGGAAGAGGAGAAGACGTCACACTGGAAATCAGACTGCTTTTTGAAAGCTACAGGTAAGCATTATGTTTTGAATTTATACCATTTAACAAAATGTTCCTTTTCATGCTACTTTTTATTTATTTATTGATCAATACAAGTGTAAATGTCTCCTATTTGTTATGTGAGCAGAGTGGAACGACACATTTTGATTTCTTCATATTGAAGTATTTTTTGAGCAAATGTTGAATAAAATGTTTCTTTACGCAAGAAAATGAAAATTCAACATTTACTTTTTTTAAAAATAAGTTAAAAAATATTTTTGTAAATTGTTATTTAAAGACATTGTAATTGTTGTGTGTGTGCGTGTGTGTGTGTGTGTGTATATATATATAATATGTAATTTTTTTAGCAAATACACACACACACATACACACACCTATCTATCTATCAATACATAATTTTTTTGGTTAATATTTTCTATGAAAAAATTACAACATTAAAATTTTACAAAAATGCATTACAGTAAATGTTTTACCTTTTATTTAGCGTGTTGAAAATGTATATAAAAATGTATATTAATTGTATAGAAAAATGTATATAAAATGTAGGGATGTAAAAAAAAAAAAAAATTACGATTTCTCAGTTTTAATTGATTCTCATCTTTACGAAACGATATCGATTCTTAAATCCCAAGAGTCGATTAGTCTAGCCTGTTTTCAGTTAATGAACGTAACATTATAACGCACCTTTCATTCAATAAATCACAGTAAGCTTTGTGCTTTGTTACTTTTGATGTGAAACAAAGTCTTAGATTTCAAATTCTGTCCATTTTATTACAATATTCAAACAATAAATGCCGTTTTGGAGCTGTTTAATGCAGAGTGACAGATCGCTGTAGCGTCTCAGTTCAAGAGAAGAACTGATCATCTCCTCCGCTTTAATACTAGTTACAGCACAAAATAAATATGAATAAACATCCTAAGGCAAGTTAAAAAAGAGTACAACTTACCGAAATCCGTATCCTGTTTCATGTAATCGCTCATTACAACATTTACTACAAAACTACATAAATTTTATAAATATATTTTGAATTACTGTTGCACAAAAATGCTCAAAGAAATACATAATAATAATAATAATAACAACAACAATACAAACAAATAATAATTTAACTTATAATAATAATAATAATAATAATAATTTATATTGGCCACTGAAATCCCCATGTAGGTTGACCTTTATTCAAATATATTTACAAACAGCAGTTAAAGCTAAAGACAAAACATCCTATTTCCAATTACGACAACTCAAAAAGTAAAACGGCGTGAAACTCAGACGTCTAATGTTAAAGTAATGACGTAACGCAAGTTGCTTTTTGTATACGATTTCCACAATAATGCAATACACTACTTTTAAGTCAAGTTAAACATAAAACACAGTCACTCAGAGAAACACACTCATCCATCTCAGCACTAACGCCTGTGAAACTGCAAGAGAAAAGTAAACTAATCATCCAATCCAAACAATACAACACCAAGAAAGGGTTTTCCCCAGCCCTTGAAATAAAATAAACAGTGATTACTGTGAAAACAGAACTGCGTTCACAAGCACAACACTTGTGCGGTCCACGTGAAAGGCGCTGAAGAAAAGCAAGCAGCGGCTTAGTGAAATTTTGTCTCAAAGATGCTTAGGAAGCGTTCTGAAGGAGGCTGACAGCGGCAGATTTTAAATCCTCGTCTCACAGTGAGTGAAAAGCCTACATCTGGAGGGGGGAGCGATTTATTTCTCCACGTAAAATGATGGCGAATGAGGAGGGAAGGGGGGCAGTAATCTCGAAAATACTGAGTAATACTCATTAAATGAGTCGGGAAGGAGTGTTTGCGGAGAAGCGGGAGGCTGAACGCTGTGTGTGTTGCGGGAAGCTCTTTATTTGAAACAAATCAACGCAGATATTGTGTTGTCCGTCGTTGTGAAAGTTTGAAACGCACGCTGCGTTTCTGAGTTTAGCGGGAGTTTTTCCAGACGTTTGTAATATTGGCGAATCAGCGGAGAGCTCTGGGGTTCAGAGACAAACAAGAGGTGCATGAATGAGCTTTGATCATCTCACAGCTCTAAAGCACACCAACACTAAACAAAGAGTCATATTCCACAGAGAGATCTGTGTATTAAAACAAATCTGTGTCCAAAACCAGAATATCTGGGTGTTTCGTTCATTTTCAGTATACCTACAGGGAAAAACAGGCTTTGCATATGGAACTGGGTCAAATGCAAAAAAGACACTTGAATTCAAATTAAAAGAAAGAACTTTGCAAAAACATACTACGCAAACACACAATTCAATAAACAACCCAAAATAGAACGCAAGTCAACATGAAATGACATTAACAACCCATTTTATTTCCGTACTGTCACATATTTTCAGGTAAAACTGGATATTCAATGAGGAACAAAAATAATATCTTTAAATACAAAAGTGACATCTAGCCTAACTTACATTAAAATTAAAGTCATTTCAGAGGCGGAGAAATTTTTATGAATTTTAAGATATAATGACAAACTTGTTTGTGCCCTGCTGAACTACTCCTGGTAAAGTAGTAGTTTACGCAGAAATTCAAATCTGCTGAAAATGTATTCACCCTCAGGCCATCCAAGATGCGGATGAGTTTGTTTCTTCATCTGAACAGATTTGGAGAAATGTAGCAATGCAACACTTGCTCACCAATGGATCCTCTGCAGTGAATGGGTGCCGTCAGAATGAGTCCAAACAGCTGATAAACACAACACAATAATCCACAAGTAATCCAGAACAGTCCAGTCCATCAGTGGAAAAGCTGCATGTTTGTAAGAAACCAATCCATTATTAAGACATTTTTACTTCAAACCATTACTTCTGGCTAAAATATGAATCCCCTATCAATATATTGCTTTCTCCAGTGAAAAGGTCATCTCATCTGAATCAGTAGAGAAATATTCAGAGATCAAACACTGTTTACATGTGAAAACAGTCCAAAACATTTCTTAACAAATATGTTGGTGGATTTTGATGTGAGATACAACAGGGGATGGACCTTTTCACTGGAGAAAGCACCATTATGGATTATGGACTCAAATTTTGCCCAGTTAAAGTTAAAATGTCTTAATGATGAATTTGTTTCTTACAAAAACACAGCCATTAACTGATGGACTGGAGTGGTGGGGATTACTTGTGGATTATTGTGATGTTTTTATCAGCTGTTTGGGCTCTCATTCTGACGGCACCCATTCACTGCAGAGGATCCACTGGTGAGTAAGTGATGTAATGTTACATTTCTCCAAATCTGCTCTGATGAAGAAACACACTGTTCTAAATCTTGGATGGCCTGATGCTGTGTAAATTTTCAGCAAATTATCATTTGAGTAAAGAGAGAAAACCGAGTCAATTTTCTTTTCATGTTCACTAAAAAGAAATAAGTCTTTGTACAGTCAAGTCATTTTCATAATCATCATTAATGTCTTCATTCCTACTAACATGTGATTCTTATCCCCCACATTGGCTTTGTCTTAATCCATTATTACACATGCTTTTGGTAATCATAGTTTTATCGAGGTTAAGCATTAAAATACAAACAGAAAGGCTCCTGTCCAATCACGCGCTGCGGAGGAGGGGAGCTCATGCACTTCCTGTCGTTCTGCCGCCCACTAATCTGCTGTCATGTGTGTGGCTGCAAAACACGTTCCGCTGAATAAATCCACATTATTTCACCAGCGGATTTAGATTTGGAAATATGTTGTGTTGCGCTTTAATATCTTAACCTCTCTGTAATATCTCAATTGTTTCTGTGAGACGTAAATGAGATTAAATAGGAGAGCAAATGAAGACTGCTTTATCTTCTGATGAAAAAAAAAATCAGTAGTAATGTCATCTGGAGTTTCAAAAGAGATCTCAACAGTGTATTAAAACTGGCTCAGATTTGTCAGGATACCAAAATCATCAACAAACATCTGAGATCTACATATATCTCAAGTACTTGTTCAAAACAACATCAAAAAACCCTCTATGATACTAGTCTATCCTTATTTTTTTTAATCATGTGTTCACAAATCAGACTACACCAGTTGTGCTTTGTTTCTGATTCACTAAAATGAACCAGTTCATAAGAGTCATGTGTTCGTGAATCAGACTACAGCAGTTGCACTGTATGTTTTTGATTCACTAAAATCAAAAACTAATTCACTAGTTTTTGATTCACTCAAATCAAAAATCGGGGCAGTCGTCACCTAATGGTTAGCGAGTCGGACTCGTGTAAGGTCCACGCACTTGGCCCAAAGACGGCATCCAATGGTGGATGAAGGTTTCTTGCGTGTTCGGTCTTTTCAACGTGCAAGGTTATTAAGTTTAGGATAAATTCTAATCTGACTCCATTTTATTATCTAATCTGACTCTATTTTATTATGACCTCGAATCATCTGTTTCTAATTCTTCTTCTTCTGACATTTGATTATTCTAGTTAACTCTTTACTTTATTACTCGTTCATTAGGAATCTTTGTCGCTCAGGGTGTATCATGCCGGCCGATGTACATGTACCCCACGGTCACAAACCCTCCAGTCTGATCATTAGTCAGAGGTTATGACTAACTTTTTAAATAGACCGCTTCATGCTTGTCATTTTAAATAGTGGTTCTGTTTAGCCCCCTACAGTCACCTATGTAACAATTTAGTTAAAGCTCAAACAATAATCAGAGGTTATGGCTAGCACTATGATACTTCAGTAGTGTTTCTATCTAGCCCCCTATAGTTAGTCTAACTATATAACAACTTGACTAAAGCTGAGACAATAACCAGAGGTTATGGCTAGTACTATGAAATATGCCCGAACCATGCTAATATCTCAATAGTATTTTACCTAGCCCCCCATAGTTAATGCAACTGCATAACAACTTAACTAAAGTCAAGCAGTTAGTCAGAAATCTAGAAACTCACCTGATGTGCCCCATGCTCCATCTAACCTGAGATCTAGTCTGTACTTAACCCTGGACGCATGTTTGCGGTAACATACGCCTTCACTTAATCTACTTGAGAAAATAATTTCAGAGTAATTCAGAATAAAATCAAATGTAACACTTTATTATCAGTCAGATAAATATGTATTGTGCTAATTATACAGTCAATTCAAAGATATCAAATCAATACAAAACATCAAAATCTCAAAGATGAATCTAAGAGTAACATGCATACCTAACTTGAGAAAAATACATAGTATGAAATATGCAAACACACTTCATCCTATGGGCTCATTCCAGCTAGAGAAAGGCCCCGGTCCTTTTGCAACATTTCCTTAAGTACTTCAGACCAAGACCAACATCCCCCGAGATGGAGACAGCTGCTAACAATTGGAATTTGCCTTGATTGAGTTAACACCTTTTGGAACAAAAGGTAATTTTGCATGAAAACCACCGGAAACTGACCCGCCCTCTACAGTATGCAAAATATCTCTAAACTCTTAGGATCTGTATTACCTTTTAGTTTACTTCTTGTAAGAATGAGACCATTGTACCAGTCGCCCTGAGACAATTCAAATGATACCAAACATGACTGTGAATATCACTTGCATTAATGTAGAACATTAGATTCTACTATTGACCATTTTGAGCTGACTGAGTAGAAGGAAGGATGGGTGAGGGGATTTAAGAAGAAACAAATGGACAGAAGGGAAGGAAGTTTCCTACACCTCCACTCTGTGGGGTGTCTCGAAGATGTCCGTGCATGTTTGTATTGTCTGTTTCTCAGGAGATCAAAGTATCTGAGGTTCTTTCATCCTTACACTCGTAACCCAAAGGTCGCGGGTTCGAGTCTCAGGTCCGGCAGGGATTGTAGGTGGGGGGAGTGAATAACCAGCGCTCTCTCCACCCTCAATACCACGACTGAGGTGCACTTGAGCAAGGCACCGAACACCCAACTGCTCCTCAGGCGCCACAGCAAAAAATGGCTGCCCACTGCTCCGGGTGTGTGTTCACGGTGTGTGTGTGTTCACTGCTGTGTGTGTGCACTTTGGATGGGATAAACGCAGTGCAGAGCACAATTTCCGAGTATGGGTTACCATACTTGGCCACGTCACGTCACGTTTTTCATTTTCACTAAAATGAACCAGTTCATAAGAGTCATGCGTTCATGAATCCGACTACACGAGTTGCGCTGTATGTTTTTGATTCACTAAAATGAACCAGTTCATAAGAGTCACGCGTTCATGAATCCGACTACACGAGTTGCGCTGTATGTTTTTGATTCACTAAAATGAACTAGTTCATAAGAGTCATGTGTTCGCGAATCAGACTACAGCAGTTGCGCCGTATGTTTTTGATTCACTAAAATGAACCAGTTAGAGTCATGCGTTCATGAATCAGACAACACAAGTTGCACTGTATGTTTTTGTTTCTCTAAAGTGAACCAGTTTATAAGAGTCATGCGTTCATGAATCAGACTACACCAGTTGCGCTGTATGTTTTTGATTCACTAAAATGAACCAGTTCATAAGAGTCACGTGTTTGTGAATCAAACTACTCTGGTCATGTTGCATATTTCTGCGTGCAGCTTGCAAGGACAAATTAACCGAGAAACGTGTTGTCCTGTCATTATTTCGCAGTACACAGCCCTTTTATTGATTCACATTCAACATGGACTACAAACACAGGCAAAATATGACTTCTTTTGTCGTTAGGATTTATTAGCAGGTGTGTAAACACTTTGATAGTTCAAATGAAGATTGTGATTAATCAGAAAATCGATATTTTTACCTAGCCCTAGTTAATATTTTAACCAAGAATGACTGAGGACTGTTACAACAGTCTCTGAGCTTTTCCTCAGCGATAATAAATACACACTCGTATATACTCTAAAAACCCCGAACATTACTTTGGCAGACATCGGTATAGTGTTTTGTTCCCTCACAGTCATGAACACTTGTACAGACTCTTTTACCTCAGATAATCAGCATGTGAGTGCAGCTCTTCACGTCTGAAGAGCTTCTGTCATTCAGAGCGTTTCTCCAGACCAGCATCTCTCCTGCGGTGAGCATTATTATCGTTCTCTTCCATTAGGTGACTCATTTACTTTCCATGCATTTGAAACGAAGCTACAGACTCAATGCAGTCCTCTTATATCCATCTAGCAGGGGTTAGAGGTTACTACTCGAATTAAAAAACAACTTATATTTGTTTATTCTTTTAATACAGAGCACAAGTCACACTGACTACTTTTATGATACTGTTATGATTCTTTGTCATTTTGAAGCTCAAACGTCCATCACTTTCTATTATACGAAAAAGAACATTTCAGTACATCTCTCCTTTTATGTTTCACAGAAGAAAGTCAGTCAGACAGTAGAAGGTGAGTAAATGAATTGAGCTTCTTGGTGAAGTATTAAAGCATGATAGTATTTTCTACCAAGGAGCACTGTAACTGTAAAACGCACAGCCTTGACTGGATTATTGCCTTTCAAAATGAATGCAAGCATGCTATGATAACAGACTGTTTAATGAGTAATTACATTCATTATTAACTAGACTTTAATCTATGTTTTCTGAAGAAAATGTCAGGTATTGGAACAAGGGGTATTATGGTTAACTGAAACTAAAACCATTAAAAAAATTTATGATTTGTGTTTTATTACAGTCAAAACGCGAACTAAAATGAAAAATGAACATTTATTTTACCTTATTTTATATTTTACCTTGTGATACACACACACACACACACACACATATTACTATAATATATATATATATAT
>JAFVLL020024335.1:0-11882 GCA_021397915.2 Tor tambroides | reverse complement strand
TTATCCTGTAAAAGGCGGCTATGAAGCGTCTGGTATTTATATTCAGACAATTACACGCTGTTATCCCTTAACAGTTCCTACTCTCATAAAATACTCGCGCTGCATGTTGACTTTTGAACCTTAATTTAACTTTCAAAAACAGATATTTCAGCGCAATGAATGTTTTTGCGCTGAATTAATTGTCTCCCTCTCTGTGTTCCGTCTGTCTGACGCGCGTGCACGCGCCTGCCGCGCCGGCGCTCATTCAGTATTTTAAACTTAACGCAGACTGTCAGGACGGACCTTTATGCAAAAATGGAAATGTTCGCGTGAATTTGTGACATTTATAGATAAGGATATGACCGTAAACTGAAAGTTTTTTGCGCTGAGGACGCACACGCATCTGTCAAAGCGCCTGACAGGGCAAGCCATTACGCTAATGCATTATCTTAAAGCTTTAAATAAAGAATTCTCATGTTTTGGTGAGCTTGGATCACATAACTCTCCCGCAGCATCTCATTCTGTTTCCTCCACTATTTTCCATAGAAATGCGTTATTCAGTGCTGTAATTTGACACAACCGGCTGAAATTGGACTTGCACTGTTGGCAGACCCGACTAATCGATAATGAGAATAGCTGTCGATGATTTTCATAATCCATAATAATCGATTTTATCGATTAGTTGTTGCAGCCCTAGTTGAGCACAACTCATTCAAGTGTTTTTGAAATGAAAGAAGGAAAACTGGTCTGTAGTTCTCTAAAAGAGTTGGGTTAAGAGTGGGTTTCTTAAGAAGTGGGGTTATACAAGCCTGTTTAAATGCTGAGGGAAAAACACCAGTGTGAAGGGATGTGTTAACGATGTGAGTGAGTGAGTGAGTGTAGGTACAACAGCAGGAGAAATGGCTTGAAGTAGATGAGATGGAATAGGATCAAGCGGATAAGTAGTAGGATGATTCGAAAGGATGAGTTTAGAGCCTTCTGCCTCAGAGAGTGGAGAGAAGGATGTGAACGAGTGTATGTTTGCTGGTAAGATGTGTTTTTCAGTTTGTGGTGTGGAGAATTGTGCAGTAAGGATTGTAATTTTATTAATGAAGAATGTGGCAAAGTCGTCAGCTGTTAGAGTTGATGAAGGAGGGGTCAAAGGAGGGAGGAAAATGTTTTAAAGAGCATGTGAGAGGTAGGCGAATTGTTAATTTTGTTGTGATAGTATGTCCTTTTAGCAGTGGAGACATTAGCAGAGAAGGTCATATCCTTTCTGCAGCCCTGAGCTTAGAAAGATCCTCACGAAGAACATCAGATAGCTAAAGGGCAGAAGGGGTGGTATGGGCTGGCCTGGAAGATAAGGGGCAGAGAGTGTCTAAACAAGATGTAAGAGTGGAGCAGAAAATATCAGTAGCACTGTTAGCATCAAAAGATGATAACTGTTTAGAGGGAGGAAGGGAAGATGAAACCATAGCAGATAGCCGGGAGGGTGAGAGTGAGCATAGGTTATGTCAAAAGATGACTTGTGGAGGGGTATGTGTTGTGTCAGTAATCATGTTGAGGTTAAGAGTGAGCAGGAATTGATCCGAGGTGTGCAGTGGAGTAACCAGCACATGATCAGTGGAACAGTGTCGTGTGTAAATAAGGTCCAGTTGGTTGCCTGATTTGTGAGTAGCCGTAGTTGACACTCGCTTGAGATCAAAAGAGGCAAGCAGAGTGTGGAAGTCTGAAGTCTGAGGTTTACGTTGAAGTCTCCAAGCATAACTAGGGGAGTGCCATCCTCAGGAAAGTTTGAGAGCAACACATCTATTTCTTCCACAAAGTTACCTAGTGGTCCTGGGGGTCGATAACCAACTACAAAATGGATTTTAAGAGGGTAGGTAATAGTACCTGAATGTGATTCAAAGGAGCTGTTGATACCCAGAGATGGTAAAGGATTAAATTTCCAATCATTAGAGATAAGCAGACCAGTACCTCCACCTCTTCCAGTCAGACGGGGGGTGTGGGAAGATGAGAAATAATTAGAGAGTGCTGCAGGTGTAGCAGTGTCCTTTGGTTTGATCCAGGTCTCTGTCAGGGACATGAGGTTTAGCCTTGAATGACTAGTAATAGAAGTAATTAAATCTGCTTTGTTTACAGCAGACTGGCAATTCCAGAGACCAACAGAAAAAGAAAGTAGTGTATTAGCAGACATAAAAAGTGCACAAAAAAAGTGTGCAAAGTGTGCAGGTTGTTAGGATTGCGCTGCCTACAGTATGTGAAGCGTGGTTTGCAAGTGGTAGTGATAGTAGGGATCTGGAAACACATAGTAAGAATTGGTTATAAAAACTGAAACAGAAGTGAAACAAGTTGTAGGAAAGAAGACAAATAAAAAGCGGTACTTATGTCCCTTGCCGGTGTCCCTGCCCGGTGGAGTCACATGGTAAAGTCAATGGTCTTTACACTCTTCGGTCTTCACACGAGGGCTGCCGCGGTATACTAAGCTTTTTTATACCCGTCAAACAAAACTCTTATTGAATTCAGCTGGACACACTTTCCTGTTTATCACAACAAATGGCCAAGCAAGCACACAACACTGACAAGTTACACGATACAGTACAACACCAAACGTACTTTCATCAGCGAGTAAACACATCTGCTCTAGTAAGCTCGCGCTGCGCTGCCATTTGAACTTTGAGCCAAGTGGATAAATGGTCCATGTGGCACACTTCAAATGAGTAGAGCTGTTTCATTCCACTTTTGGTGCATAAACATTATATCGAACATTTATCGAACTCGTTGTCGTTTTATCATGGAAAATTATATTGCGATAATCATCATTTCATCGCCCAGCCCTAAGTTAGAATACCTATGGTGCCCAACAAAAATGTTAGCATTACCATTTTTACATATTATTCTCATTGATTATTCTCATTCTCATATTGTATTAAAATGTTTTTGCAACCTGTCCTGCACTGTGATATGTGAATGAATTAATGGAAATATACCTGGACATGTATGATATTGCAATTTGTGCAGCTTTTGTGAGGTGAGGTGCTAAGCAGTTGAATGTATAATTGTCACATGACTAAAAAAAAAAGGTTTTCATAACTTTCATTCATAATTGACACTTGACACATGAGTCGTACTTAGAGTGGACTGTTTTGGCTTGGACTAGTAAGCAAACACCTAGCATCCAACCAAAACACCCATCAATACCCTAGAAACTACTAAGAAGTGGCAGGTTGTCAGGCCAATTCAGCAAACACAGGCAAGCACCATCCATTTGTTTTTAAGAAAATGTACAAATCTGGTCTTTTTAAAAGTAATTTAGCAGTTCCTTATGTCTAGTTCCATATAACCCATTGAAGAAAGATTCCCCATATTCCTGGCAAAGTGTAGGGGTTGGGCAATATGACCAAAATATTATTCCATGGTATGAGAAATTTTACTTCACGACAACAATACATCTCTATCTAGTTATTTTTTGTTATTTTATTTTTGTTATTACAAATAAGAACAAAGAAGCAAATTTGGTACAAACCAACCAAACTTTAGTTACAGCAGATTTATTTAACACGTAGTAAGAAAAACTACAGAAATTGAATAATCAAGTGTAAAACTAAAACTCAGTCTTCACCGTATTAATCAAATATGAACTTATTAAAAGATAAAAAAAAGGATTCAGTCAAGAGCATTGAGTAATTTTCTATTTGTCTTTTGTTGTTTAACTCTAACGACACAGATAGCAGCAGGTTTATTAGGCTTCTGTCTCTTTAAAGGGATAGTTCACCAAAAAATGAAATTTTCTGTGAATTTACTCACCTTCAGGCCATCCAAGATGTACTGTAGGTGACTTTTTTTCTTTTTGTTTCCATTTACTTAAGGCTCTATTTAACATCAAACACATCCAACTCTTTTTTTCATTCATGCATGTTTCTTTCTCACTCTTACATGTCAATAACTTCAAGCAGTACTGTGCTACGTGGATTTATTTACATTTAGCAAAATAAACAATAAAGCAAAATGTCACTTTATACCACCATCACGACAGATATCATCATATCGCCCAGCCCGACATAAGTGCATGTCTTTTTTCTGTTTTTATTGGTATGTTGGTGCTAATATTTGTCAGCATCTGGACACAAACACCTCAGATGCAGATCTCCAGAAGCTCACTCACTCTAAAAAAGCAGCCGGCAACACACCTGCCTTCTCACCTTGCTTGCATCCCAGCCAGGAGCACTGCCAACCACAACATCCAGATGTGAGTGAATAGCCTGAGTGGGTCGGTACTCATCTGTGCTGCACATACGCCCACTCTGGACTTTTTTCACTTGGTCACAATCTCACTTGGTCAAAATACTACATTCAGTGATGGACAACTGGCACAAAGAAAAATCTCAAGGTTCTTGGTGTACAAAAAGACAAAATGGGGTGACTAAATTATCCACAGAAACATAATAACATATTTCAAATAATTTAGGTATTGTGATATTAGATGGTAATATAATAGTACTTTGATATATTCCATTTTTACAGAATGATTACTATATACTATATAACTTTTCCCTATGTGGAAAGAGAGAAACAGCGCCTTCTACTCGCCACGAAAAAAAAATACAGACAGAGACTACTACACTATACAACACCGGTAAAACAAACACCCTTACTGAAACTGCATAATGAATGCAATAAAACTGTGAATAATAATCAGTGTTTACAATCACATTTTGGATACACAATTGTCATAGACGTAGAAGTTAAAAAGAATAACGTTCTTATCCACAAAAATAATTAGTCATTGACTGCCATGACGGCTGCATGAACGCCGTTTACCAAGTGTTATCTTAAATTCCACAGATATTATTCTCAAACGCTGTAGGGATTTGCAACTGGCAAACGAACCACATCTACGACCACATATAAATCTATGTAATATAATAAGCTACATTAAAAAAAAAAAAACGCTTATTCGTAACGTGGATTTTATGTAAGGTTTATATCCCAAGAAGTGAAATTTGGACAGATCCGAATAACCTGCACAGATTAAGTAATGCTACGAAATATGTAATGTCAGCAATGTCCCTGTAATGTCAGCAGCGCTGTCATAATCATTACACAGCTTGCACAAATCAACAGTGCTCATTTAGGCATTGTTACTTACCGCACATCTTCATCTTTGAGAAAAACGCTTTGTCCAAATTGTAATCCGTTCGCGTTGACACCACTAATTTAGCGCTCTGACTCCAAAAGTACCAGTAAGTGATCTACGCGGAGCTGCTCATGTCTCACCATCAGTCCAAGCACTACACACGCCTACTAAATGTCTCTCTTAAAGACACAGTTCCATCACCAAATATGTCCATCTTGGAGTACCAACTAGCATACTGTTTTGCGCGAGTATGTTCCAAATGAATAGTTAATATCATTTATTTTCGCTCCAATGATATATTATAGAACAGTGTTTTGCTCTCATCCTGTAAAGAAACTATTATTGTAAAGAAAATGCAATAAAGAAAATTGTAGAAGATTGAAGTGTCAAATGTTAAGTATTTGTTGTGAATATGCAAGTTAGAGGCATATTTGAAGAGAGGGAGCAGATCAGTTTTAAGTATCCACCTTCTTCCTAAAGCCTCATGAGGCTTTGCGCAATTTATGAGTGCAAAGAGACAATCAGCAAAAAATAGGGTGCAATGAGAGGACATTATCCTACTCACCCTTAAACCGTCAAACACTAAAATGAAAGTTAAACTGTGAAAGCAATAATAAATTACTTTCAACATTCTATGAATAACCCCAAAATCCAGATTATTTCTATGTATGTGTGTGTGTGTGTGTGTGTGTGATTCTAAACTAGTTTATGAATGATTTGACATATTTTACTTTATGCAATATCTGTGGAAAATATCCATAAATTGGTATCCCCATTATATACAATGTATCTATACATTGTATCTAATTTACATATGTGTTCTTGTGGCAACGTAATGACAAAAGAAGTGTAATAATGGGAGTAACAACTTGGTAACATTTTCATAAGAATATCTCATATTTCATATGAATATTTATATATAAATTCTTTACCTGTTGACTTTTTGTTTCCCCCAAAATGCCTGATTAACATGCTGCATATCCACTACGGAAGACATGTATGAAATGGATCCCCTGTTTTGTAACATAGTCATTTTCTGATATGAAACCCCATAACATTTTCCTGAAATGTTTATGACAAACAATTTTAAAAAATATTCAGATTTAAATAATTACAAAATGTTATCCATAAATCTATTTCCATAAAAGTGCTAAATTTGATCATTAGGTTAAATCGAGTCATTTTAAAGACCAAGGAGAGGGAGTTCTCATTTGGTATCTCTAAAATTCCCTGGATGTGCTCTGTACAGGACTGTGACATGTACAGTTTCAGAGAAATTAGCTAAAATATAATGTCCTCTACAGAGGACCAAAGTCTATGCCTAGGTCTCAGGAGGGTAATTAAACATTACGACCTTGTCATTTCTTAACAAGGTTGTAATTTTTATTTATGTGGTCATGTTTGCTTTTGTAATATTTTTTTATTAATGGCCAGTATTTGTCATATAGATGTGATTTTCCTTTTGGTATATCATCCATCCCTAGTATAAATTGATACTAAAATTATGTTGGTAGAGTTGAGCCATTAGCCAAATATGGCCAATTAGTCTCTTTTGCATTTGCAATATATACTATGAAACAAACATATCATGCAACATATTGCAGCCAAACCAGAGAAGAGTGTCCAAAGATCCCGCAACATTCCTGTATACATAATTCACATAGATTTAATTCATGGGCAACGATTATGCTAATTGTGAATGAGTTTGCATGTGCACCCTATTTAGTAAATACTGGAATTCATTAACATATACATGTTTAACTATCAAATCAGAGGTTTATGATGCCTTTGGTTATTTGATTGTTCCAGTTCAACTTCACACAATCAACAAGGTACGTGGAAAAAAAACGTTAGATTGGGACAATACCAGCAACACTTGTGACATCAATGGGCCAGAACAAACAAAAAAATGTAATTAAAAAGGAATTTTATTTTGTCGTTTCGGTGCACAGGCCTTCATCAGGGCTAAAAGGTTACAGGTGTACATGGGTTCCTTTAAATACAAACAAAATTTCAAACTTCAAAATTCAAACTTGCAAACAACCAATGAAAAAACTGGATAAAAATCATCCACCAATCACAAAATTCAACAAATAAATAACCAAATATTTTTTTCAGAAATAAATATACAGGTATGTCAACAAACACACATATAATTTTAATAAATATACAGTGCACAACTCCATTCAAGACATTTATGCAAAAAAATAAAATAAAATAAATAATAAATAATAATAATAATAATAATAACAGGATTTATGATGCCTTTGTAAATCCTGCAGAGAGGTTTCAGGAAGGTCCATTTTACTTTTAAATCACTCACATATTTGACCCTGGACCACAAAACCAGTCTTAAGTCGCTGGGGTATATTTGTAGCAATAGCCAAAAATACATTGTATGGGTCAAAATTATCGATTTTTCTTTTATGCCAAAAATCATTAGAATATTAAGTAAAGATCATGTTCCATGAAGATATTTTGTAAATTTCTTACCTTAAATATATCAAAACTTCATTTTTGATTAGTAATATGCATTGCTAAGAACTTCATTTGGACAACTTTAAAGGCAATTTTCTCAATATTTTGATTTTTTTGCACCCTCAGATTCCAGATTTCAAATAGTTGTATCTCAGCCAAATATTGTCCTATCCTAACAAACCATACATCAATGGAAAGCTTATTTATTCAGCTATCAGATGATGTATAAATCTCAATTTCGAAAAATTGACACTTAAGACTGGTTTTGTGGTCCAGGGTCACATATTTAGTAAAATGTCATGAATGAGGCCTATTTGACATTTGTTTACTGGTTCTTTATGGACCATGCCAATAAACAAATATCAAACGGGGCTGCTCAGTCCCTATGACCCTCTACAGTATACTTGTATAATGATGAAAGAGCAGACAGGCAGGTTGATGGCTAAAGTATTGGACAGGACTGACAGGCACCCTAAATAATACATAACATATTGTTTACACACGTGTACACAAATGCACACCACTGTACATAATAAGCACCCAATGCAGCACCTAAACAATCAAACAAACAAAGTGACACCTTTGCTAATGTATATGATGGTTCTGGACACAAAATTTTGCTTTCGCATTGTCAACATCGTGTAACATCAAGTATTACACCGATTAGCTACTCTTCTTTACACTACTTTCTTTTACCTTAGAATCCTTCCTAACCCTGAGATAGAGAAAGAGTTGGCGTTGTCTGTGGGCCTGCTAACCAAAGCTTTCTATTTATACTTTGCATTTAGGGTGGTTAACAGCATGCTCTGGGCTACAGAGGCAGACCCACTCTCCAAAGCCACCCACTGCTCTCCAGTGCCAGGGGCTGTGCTGGTTGTCCCAGTCTGGCCCAGGCAGCTAAATCTGAACTTGCTGAGGTTAGAATAGCAGCTGGAATGCTGGGTGAAATAGTCGGGTGCCCTCCAAAATCCCACAGAAGTAAGGATAAGCCAGGATGTATCAAGTTTTGTACCTTTCATCTTTAATAGTTTCATCAGAGGGCCGACAGCATGTAATCAGTAAAGACCAATCAAATGCAAATTTTATGAAAAGAAAAATGAGTAACTAACCTTAACTATGACATGAGTCATATAAATTCATGTGTGAAAACTTATCCCAAAGTGTTAATTACATTTTTTCAGTCACTTTGGTACATTTCTCAGATAACAACTGAAATTAAATCTATTCAATCTAAGATCTATTCCACCAAGACCAAACACATTAACACTGTCATGTACATTACTATGTTAATCCCTCTGAGAGCTGCCATGACAGAAAGTTCTGGCATGAAACTCTAGATGGTGCAGTCCAGTAGGTAAAACTCAAACTGAAATAAAGATATCATTATCACATGGCGCAGCTGATTGGTTCTTTTAAGCTTGCTGCTCAATATTCAAGAGACTGCACTTCGAGGACGCAACACCTGCTCACGTATCTCTAGCCAGTCCCTCCAGGGACACCGGGAATCCTGTCGATGTGACCCAGGACGCTATGCCTTCTGGGTTGTCCAGCAGGGTTCCCCACCACGATTGTGTCGATTGTCCCTTTGGTGCCACTCATACGGAGCTTGGGGGCATTGCTTGTGCTACCCAACTGTCTCGCTGGCTCATTCAGAGTGTTAGACTCGGCTACACAATTCAGTTCACCAGGCGACCCCCCAGGTTGAGTGCCATTCTCCAGACTTCAGTGGCAATCCAAGATGCCCCTGCCCTGTGCGAGGAGATTGCGGTCTTGTTGGCGAAGGATGTAATCAAGTCTGTCCCTCCAGCAGAGGTGAAGCAGAGGTTTTACAGCCCATATCAGTACAAGGTCCTCCCCTTCAGGCTGTCCCTGTCTCTCACGACACTCTCACGACACCTCACTTTCACGGGAGAATGGTGCCTTTGCATTGCTGTGTCCCGTGCATGCCCTGCACATATACGTGCACCACACCCGGAGCTTCAGAAGCTCTGAGCAGCTCTTTGTCTGCTACGGAGGTCAGCAGAAGAGGAAGGCTGTCTCCAAGCAGAGGTTGACTGGATAGTGGATGCCATCACCTTGGCGAACCAATCCCAAGGTGAACCGTGCCCCCTGGGGGTAAGACTCACTCCAACTGGAGCGTTGCATCTTCCTGGGCTTTGGTGCACAGTGCCTTACAAGGGGATGCGAGCACCTATCTTCTCCCAGTGGAATTCCCTGGATGGTGAACCCTGGTCGAGCATCCTTCAATGTCCCTGGCAGTCAGACTCTGCGGAGGAGTCTTACGCCAGGCCCAGTACTGGTGTTAGCATGCCCGGAGCCCCAGTCAGCCTTTGTTCTGGACTAGGTGTCCATATGGCATGATTTCCTGGGGGCAATCCCATATGTGTATTCTTCCACGGTATATTATATAGCTCCGAGGTCTTGTACCCAAGCCTAGGCATTGCTCCAGGCTTGACCAGGAGCCACACGCTGGGTTGCCCTCGAACAAAACCTCCCAACCCAAGTTGGAAGCACCTGTTGTAACAACATTCATCCTGGAGGTCAGTCCCAACTGGAAGCCTGATTGAAACAGGCGAGAAGTCGTCAAGGGTGCCACAGCTCTGGTGCAGCGATGGGTTACCCTGATATAAAACTGGCCCAAGCACCAGGTGTGGGATGGGACAGGGCTTTGAGCCAATACTGGAGAGGCTGAATATAGAGTAGGCCTAGAGTAATCACAGAGGAGGCAGCCAACATGAAGTCGAGCATCCTCTGAAAAGCCCTGAGGGGACGTGAGGTCCCTAACTTGAATGACACCACCAGTCGCTGAATAGTCAGGGAGCGTTCAGGCGTAATCCATGCCCACATCTGGGCTGAGTCTATAACGGTCCCCAGAAAGACCACTTGATGTCTGGGAGACAAAGAACTCTTGGTTAAATTCATTCTCAACCCGAGACACTCCAGATGGCTGAGCAGCAGAGACCTGTGAACAACAAGTTCCCGTTGTGATCTGGTTAAAACCAGCCAGTCGTCAAGGTATTTCAGAATGTGGATTCCAATCTGCCTCAGAGGGGAGAGAGCCGCATCCACGCACTTCATAAAAGTGTGTGGAGCCAGAAACCGTCTGAATGGCAGGACTGTATATTGATAGGCCACTCCCTTGAATGCGAATCTCAAGAACAGTCTGTGATGGGGAGCTATAATGGATGTGAAAGTAAGCGTCTTTCAGATCCACTGTCAGAAACCAGTCCTTGGGACATATTTGTGCAAGGATCTGTTTACATCTGTAAACATCTTGAATGACCATCTCATAAGTGAGCGATTCAGATGCCTGAGATCAAAAAATGGGTCTGAGCCCGCCATCTTTTTTGGGAATTAGGAAGTAGCAGATGAAAAAGTCTGACTCGCTGTTCACTGGAGAAACCGTCTCCACAGCGCCTTTTGCAAGCAGTGTTGCCAGAGAATATGAGCTTCATTGTCCCATACCAAAAAAGTCTGAGTAATACCTCTGAAACTAGGTGGCCTGTGAGCGAACTGAAGCGAATATGTTCATTTTATGATATTTAGAACCAAGCTTGAAACATCTGGGATGGCTTCCCAAGCCTGGAGCCAAGTGGTTCTATTCTTATAAATGATAGTTCACCACACGGGGGCACACGAGCATTTAGGCAAGAAGTGACGCAGAACCTGTAAAGTCTTCTGTGCCTCAGTGAAGCGCTTAGCAAACTCGTCCACAGCAGAGCCGAATAGTCCCTTGGGCAAGATTGGTGAGTCGAGGAAGGTGATCTTCTCAGCATCCCTGATCTCTGTAAGATTCAGCCAAAGGTGGTACTCCAGCACCACCAAATTGGCCATGGCCTTGGCGACTGCCTGCGCCATTGCCTTGGTAGCACGCAGAGCCAGGTTGGTCGCTTTGCGCAGCTCCTTGAAGGTGTTAGGATGGCCGGACTCGTCCATGTTCCGGAGAAGTTGGCCTGGAAAACCTGGAGTACTACCATCGTATGCAGTGCTGAGTCAGCCTGCATAAGCCTTGTTGGCCAAGGCCAATGTCGTCCTGGAGGACTTAGATTGATGCGCTGCATGGACTTTTAATCCAAGGCCTAATGGTGGGCAGCAACCACCTTTTCCAGAGGGGGAAGCTTGCTGTAACCTGTCTTCATCGCTGTCAACAGTGGTGAGAGGAGCAGAAGCAGAGGAATTAACACGGGCCGAATACGGGGCGTGCCATGTCTTGGTGAGTTCTTCATGAACTGCCAGCAAGAACGGAGTGGGCCGTTGGCGGGAGGATTGCTGTTGGCATCCCTCCAGTTACCACTTGTCAAGGAGGCCA
>JAFVLL020024333.1:0-23274 GCA_021397915.2 Tor tambroides | reverse complement strand
AATACATGAATTATGTTCCCATCGTTGTTGCCACAGATTTGGAAGTGCATTTTTCTGTTCTAAAGAAGGGGGTGTCCCAATACTTTTGGCAATATCATGTATGTATATAATATATATATATATATATATATGTATATGTATATGTATATATGTGTGTGTGTGTGTGTGTGTGTGTGCAATATTTCAAAAACTATCAAGGAATCATACTAAAGAATTGGTAAATCTTGGTTCATATTCATTTTTACATATACATTTACATTTTTAGCATTAAACTAAACAACATATAAACTAACAGCCAGCAATAGTTTATTTCTAAATTTACATTAACCAAGATGAATAAATGCTCTAAAAATGTTTACTGTTATTTTTTTAAAGAAATTTATACAAGGACACACCAAATTGATCAAAAATGAAAACCCAGCTTTGCCATCACAGGAATAAATTACACAAAATAAAATAGAAAACAGTTCTTTTAAATTGACTGTTTTCACAGTATTTTTGAAAATAGAGAACTCACCTGGTACATCACAGAAGAAACTGTCTTTACTAAAATCCCACTCTGCTTGTCTTTTCTTTCGATCATAATGATCCTTGGACCACCTGTCATCTTGGTGACTGAAACACAGGATAAGAAGGGTATTTACAATTTAAAACAATGCATTTAACAGCTCTGCATGAAAAGCTAAATCCTTTAAAAAAAAATTATATATATATATATATATATATATATAAAAAATAAAACATGCTATCTGCTTTGACTATGGTCTATATACAATTGCTCTTTATGTTGAAAGTTATCCAGATAAAGCCCCAAATCCCTTGTCACCCAAAACCATAATCTAGTAGTTCACGACTTGCAGTCCGATTCTTGTCGGATTTAGACAGCTTTAACGAAACAAAAAACCTCACTAATTATTAATTCCAGAGCACACTGCAGCATACAATTTCAGCCTCCTCACATTGTTGCCATTAGAGATCTGCGATTGAAATGACCATTATCATTATTACTGACAGAGGGCAGGACTGCTGCTGACAGCACATCCTGTTCCACAGACAGGAAGTCTCTTTAATCAGAGGGAAGACGCCTATGCACATGCTGAGACGGAGCCGTGCCTTACAGACGCTCATTCTCTCTCAGACCGCTTCTGTCATGATCCGTAATCCAACTCACAATGATCTGGATCAGATGAGTCATGATACAGCCAACACAGATCGCATTACCAAGCACTGCTATGCAGGAGCAAAAAATGCATAGAAAGTGGCCCCAAAAAGTATCTGACAGAGCAGACCTTTAATGTAATGAGTTACATTAAAATTAATCTAAAAGTACTCTGATTATATTACCTAAAATATGTAATGTAATGGATTACGCTACTAACAACAATTTGTCGTCACATAATTTGGAATCAGTAACGGACTTCTAAGAAGAAGCTAAGAAGTAACGGACTACTGAATTTGTAAGTAATCTAACCAGCTCTGGTGTCTGATTGTCATTGCATTCAATAACAAAATGGCAAGACTGCCTGCCACCAATATTTTGACTTTATAATGCACATGTAAAAGCAAAAAGCTAAAAATGCAACCTAAATCAGGCCAATTTCTGATGTGCAGTTCATTTACCAATGTGCATTTAAAGATGCATATTTGCAAATAAAACATAAATAGGTCATGTTCCTATTGCAAAACCAAAATCCCATAGACACACCAATTTTGACCAATCCTGGCCTGAATCCTAATCCTCACTTGGCTCACGTCGCTCATCTAGTGCTGTTCTGGATGAATAGAACAGGAAAATATGGTTATCAGATAAGAAGTGGACTCTGTTACCTTTTGGCCTGTTCATCTGCGTATTTGAAGGGGTAGTTGGCCAGCGTTGCCTTGTAGCCTGTGTTTTTCACCATGTTGTTCCATGTTACAAGTCTCTGGCCTATTGCAGTGCCTCTCGGTTCAAATCCCTAGTAAGAGAAAGGACAACAAATCTTCACTCAAACTGCACATAAAATCAACACGAAAGTCTGAAAATGTCAGTATCCTATAAAGAAGACCAAAAAAGCTCCTCTTGAGCACCTGCAGTGGATTTGAGAAGTCAGGCAGGTCAGGCACAAGGATACCGACCAGCGCACAAACCACGATGAGAACGGTACACACCCCCAAAACCACCACTGGCCAATCAGCAATGAGCTCCGCATAGCTGCAATTGAGAGAAGTTCATATATCATATGGATATATAAGTCACTGTATAATACATACTGTCCAGCCTCTTTATTGTACAAGTGCAAATCATGAAAACAACATTGTACATACATACCTTATATTTACGCATTTTACACATTTTTTTATACATTTTAATTTATTTAAAAAATCTTAATATAAAATTGACAAATTTGATTTTTTTCACATTTTTGATTACTTAGACATTTTCCATTAATTGAAAGTGTAATGTGATATGTGACCCTGGAGCACAAAACCAGTCATTAGTTGCATATTTGTAGCAATAGCCAAAAATACACTGCATGGGTCAAAATAATTGATTTTTCTTTTACGCCAGAAATCATTAGGTTATTAAGTAAAGATCATGTTCCATGAAGACATTTTGTAAATTTTTTACCGTAAATATCAAAACTTAATTTTTGATTAGTAATATGCATTGCTAAGAACTTCATTTGGACAACTTTAAAGGTGATTTTCTCAATATTTTGATTTTTTTTTTTTTTTGCACCCTCAGATTCCAGATTTTCAAATAGTTGTATCTCAGCCAAATATTATCATATCCTAACAAACCATAGATCAATGGAAAGCTTATTTATTCAACTTTCAAATGAAAAAAAAAAAAAATTACCCTTATGACTGGTTTTGTTGTCCAGGGTCACATATACTGTAACACTGCAATATAATTTTTAAAAAGTATTACATACAAAAATAAGAATGTAATATTAATAAAAAATAGAATTTAATATTTATAATATTTAATATGTTGTAATACTGTAATAATAAAAAAATTACATTTTAAATGATATTGTAAGCATTTTTCTAGAATAAAAAAAATGTAATTATAAAATTAAAAAAATATATAATTTAATATTTTTATTGTATAACACAATGTCACTACAAACGAACGTTTTAAAAAATATTTGTCTTAATTTTAGTCTTTTAATTATATATATATATATATAGAGAGAGAGAGAGAGAGAGAGAGAGAGAGAGAGCGAGAGAGAGAGACACATGACATTACAAGTTTTAATAATTAAACAATCTAATAAAATTGACACTGAAAATATTTTTTAAAATTAATTATTTTAAATGACAAAGGAAAACAAATTTAAAAAATATATATATAAATGTAATAAAAAAAATAATAGTTAAATAAAAATAATAATAATAGTTAAATTAAAAAAAAAAAAAAAAAAAAAAAAAGTATGCTTACGTCTTGGGAAAGCGGAAAGGCCTTGGAGGGCTGAAAGACAAAAGCAGCATAAATCAGGATTAGATTTAAGTGCTAAACATTGGATTAAAACTACCTGTGTGGAGAGACATGTTTTTTCATGAAAGTGTATTTTTAACCGCACACCGTATGTGGTCTAGATTTCTCCGTTCAAACACACATTCCTGTGGGGAAAATCACAGCTGTCTCCACGTTTCTTCTTGCTGCTTTTCCAAATCAAAACCATCATGGATGTTCTTATTAGAGACTCTGCTTTAGCACACCAAAACGGCATCATCACGCGCCCAATGCACAGCTGTTTACAATCAGCCGCCTTCATGCATTTGTGTAATATAAAGACGCATTAATGGCCTGTGCATGCAGGTGCATTGAAAAGCCTAATCTGGTGCAAGATGCTAAATACTCTAAATATAAGCAAGAGTAATAATGATGCCACCACTAATAACAAATCAGCAATCCTTGAAGAACCACAACGACAACCAATATTGCTCTCTTTGAGGAATATTACACAGTGATGGGAGCAGTAGGGTCACAGGGCCAAGAGGTGGCTGTAATTTTCTTCCTCGTCGTCTTAAAAGGGAATCCATTGAATGCTATAATTAGTGGTTGCTATGGCACTGGGAGGCACAGATGAACAAAAGCCATCAGCAAGAATTTTTCACCACAGGGCGACTTCTTGAGAGGCCGTAAATCCCTTTGAAAGTTCAACGGACACATTAATACAACAACCAGATGTTGCAAGCGCACAGGCTTTGAAGCATCTGCATATTCGGCTCAAGGTGAGTCCCATTAGGCTCTAAAAACAGAGAGGTGCACGTCCTTCTCCGTGCAATCAGAGAAAAGTACATGCAGACAGCAGATAATCAAATAACCAAACCCAAAAGTAAATAACGAGGAGCAGATTTCCTCCGCTTCCTGTGCAAACGCAGCGAGAACGGGGGGGAAAACCCAATGCAATGATTTATAAAGTGTGCTATCAGCGAAACGCTCCATGTTTGGGCCACAGACTGAGGAATTCAGGGGCGTGAATGAGAGATGGTTCAAAATGGAATAACATTTGAGATACCGCGATGGATTATTCCACTGGAGTACAACAGTTCTTCAACACTATTTGGGAGTTTCCCCCTGTGTGATTTGGAGATTGTTGTTTCATATTTGGAGGTGTGCAACTTTTGTTCTCTGGTTAGCCTGAAAAGAAAGGAATCAGTTCAGTATTTTAGTGTACACTCTTAAAAATAAAGGTTTCTTGTTGGCATTGGTGGCTCTATGAAGAACCATTAACATCTATGGATCATTTCCTTTGCACAAAAGCGTCTTTATAGTGGAAAAAAGTTCTTTAGTTTATATAAAAATGTTCTCCACACTAAGAAAAAAAATGGATCTGAAAGGTTTTCTAGAGGAACCAAAAAAGGATCGTCGCCTGCATCACTGCAAAAAATATGCAAGCCTGTTTCCACCACAGAATGAAAGGTAACTGACATTTTTTCTCAGGATTTAGAGTTTGTTTCTCATGAGATATGTCGCAATTGCCTTTTTTATTTTATATAAAGAGCATTGTGAGATGTAAACTCAGAATTAAAGTCAGAAATGTGAGAAATAAACTGAGAATTGTTATACATACTCACAACTACCTTTTTATTTTATATAAACAGAATTTTGAGCTTTAAATCCAGAATTTCCAGGAAAAAAGTCATAATTGACCGTTCGCAAAGAGCTTGATTGACAGGCGATCTGACCAATCAGAACGCAGAGATTATGTGCCGCCGCTGCTATCCGCCATCTTGCCCCCGACAGCTATGACAGGTCTCCATAGAAATACATGTTAAACGGGGTAAAAAAGATCGACTGAATTGAAACTTTTTCAATATAACTAAATATAAATATGTGCAGAGGGTTAAGATGTGCTGTTGTTGGTTGCCACGGTAACGGTAATAAGCTAAGGTATTCCTTTAAATACTTGTTTTGCGTAACAGAAAACCTGTCATGTCCGGCGCTGTATGCATGGCTTGCAGCGCTCAAGTTAAATACTGAGTGTTAAATAATAAAATAATATGTTAAAACGTGTGCTCTTATCATTCTGTGGACAAAATCCCACGAACTTCGTCCCGATCGGGAGCTGTATATGCACATGTGCGCTCATCTGTTTTCACTGCAGCTAACCTGGCGTCGCTTTATATCATCTTCTCACTCATTAAACTATGACAGGTCCTTTACTGCAAAAAGACCGTCACTGCGGCACTCTAAAGTGATGAAACTATGGCGCTATGTGCTTTTTAAAACCATTTTCATAGGTTTCACGTTATATTGTCGGCTCGGAAAATATGTAAATGTAAATGCGCATGCCCAGTAGCCGCAGCTGTATCCTTCTAACCTTAGCCTTAACCACAAATCAGACAGGAGAGCAGATTAACTTCGGTGGACTTAAACTTGAAAAATGGTCTGTTCCGCGGTTGAAATAAAACACTTTCTGATGTTTATTCATGTTTATTTCGTGCTTTAAGTAAATATGAAAAGACGATCGGTTCACGTGTTTGAACTGAGGCAATACAGCGATCTGTCACGACACATTGAAGAGCCACAAAACGGTATTTATTGTTTGAATTTCTATAAAAATGACAGTTTAAAAGCTGAGGGTCCTGAGACCTTGTTTCGCATCAGAAGTAACCTGCTCTGTCTTCTCTGTTGGTGTTTTGTCAGTTTCCTCTTTGCTCTACAATGTATTTTTCACTGCGTGAGAACATGTGTAGTGTGAGAGTGGCATTGTTTGTCGGTCATGGCAACAGTAACTAAGGGTGGGCGGGTTTTGCGAACGGTCAATTGTGATATATTCTCATAATTGCGAGAAAAAATGTCAGAATTATGTGATTAGAAGCTGGAGTTACATTTTTTTGTTTGTTTATTTTATATAAACTATTGTGAGATATAAACTGAGAAATGCGAGATGTAAATTCGGAATTGAAAGTCATAACTCACAATTCTGACTTTTATACTGAACATATTTAATAAATATTTGATGTCTTGTGATTTATCAACATGCAATTACCTTTTTATTTTATATAAACAAATGTGAGATGTAAACTCAGAATTCCCAGGAAAAATGTCAGAAATGTGAAATATAAATTGCAAGAAAGTCATAATTCTAAGTTTCTCACACAATTCTGACTTTTTTCCTGATAATTCTAAGAGCATATTTGATTCAGTTTAGTATCTTTACTGTTCAATTGTTTTTGGTGTGCCCTGATAATGTGAAACTTACATTTTTAGCAGTTTTTAGAATAATGCATCTAAAAAAACAGCAATTCCAAGACATCACAACCATATTCAGTGCCATATTCTGCATTGCTCATTTTGCATAGAAACGTTATGGTTGTAAGAACTAACAAATGTTTATGGATGAAGAGGTTAATTAATAAAGAAAATACAAGGAAGTGGGGTCAAACAACAGTGTGGTGAAACGGGAGTTGAAGTTCAGAGGTCAAAGAAGGGAGCAGGAAAAAAAAAATCATGGATTCTTGAAATAAAAAACTAAAAATTTGAAGTTCAAGTCTAATACATTCACAGTTGATTAAACTGTACGTGATAATCGAGTGCCCGACTTTCTACTGAAAATCCAGCTTTGATCACAGGAATAAATGACATTTTAATATATATTCACATAAAAACAGTTGTTTTAAATTGAAAAAAATATTTCACAATTTTACTGCAAATGCAGCCTTGAAAGATTTTTTTTTCAAAAATGTAACATTGCTCATTAAGTATATAAACCATTTCACAAATTAGATGTAGAATCTTCAGGCTGAAATGTAAAAAGTTTTCAGCATTTCATTTGGCATTACTGTAATAATAATAATAATAATAATAATAATCATAGCAACAGCAGAGAACAAACTCAAATGCACACACGTGAATGACGTGCACACATGCATCTGCTCCGAAACAGAGAAGGCTGAATCTGCGAGGTCTAGAGGTCGACTCCTGATATCTCCGCATTCTTTGCTTTGACATACGTGGATATATGGACTCCAGACAGGGAGGCTGGATTTCAACACTGCGGCCAACAGTTACAAGCTGTCCAAGAAACATCTTCATTATCTATTGGCCTCCTACTGCAAGAATTCGACAGCTTAAACTACAAACTATGGAATGCAGAACACAACACGCTTTGAATAATGTGATACACTGCGATTCCAGCAAGAGGTCGGAGGTCTTTCACCTGATTTCTCAGCACTTATATTTAACTTAAAGTGGCCAAAACACACGTGCTGTGGCATAAATGACCAAATAAAGTACTAAATTCAAGTGCAAAGTTCTAATGCAAAAGGATATTTTGTGGAGCTTGTTAAGGCAAGAATCACTATTATTATTGCTCAAACTTTCTGATAAATAATTACACTCACAATTCTCATTGTGAGTGCAAATAAGTAGTTCTTGTACATTCCAATGTGAATCATAATGAATTCATTGGTTTGGATTCTATTAATGGCTTTTAAGGAAGGAATTTGGAAAAAATTGGAAAAAAGAAATGTAATCCAAATGCCAAGATCTAGGGTTAGATTGTTTGGGAATGTACTGTAAAAACCAATAAAAACCTTGAATGCACTGCAAGTCGTTTTGGATAAAAGTGTCTGCCGAATGCATAAATTTATGCATTATAAATAAGGCTTTTTTTTTTTAAATAAATTAAATGCAATAAAAATGTGGCTTCTTGTATTCAATAAAAGAGAAACTGAAAAGCAGATGCTCAACCAGCTATAGAGAAGGTTAAACTCTAAGTTAACATTTTTAAACTTTGGAAAAAAGTGCAACACTCACTCTACAAACATAAACTTAACTTTATTTCTTTAAAACAATGAAGTTTCAGCCAACTTTAAAGTCTTGGGACAAGGGATGTCCAATGAAGGCCTTGAAAATGGCCAAAACATCATTGTTTATGAACTCAATAACAATACTAAACAGACAAAAAAAAAAAAAAGTATAATTTATTAATTTTATAAAATATAACTAAGAAAATTCACTGTGTACCTTTAACTACATTGATTCAAGTCTCACAACATATGTTTTTGGTTTACTAAAAAGAAACAACTCATTTGTTTTAAGAATTGTTTGGATTACTCAAGTCATTGTATGTTTTGATTATTCTAAAAAATAAGATTCATTATAAAAGTTTTAATATGACTTAAGACACCCTAGAAGGTAAAAAATGCAATATATTTCACCATACTTCCCCAGTTAATTGATTACATTAAAAATTGGATATTATTTTGTATTACAAGTTTAAAATTTTATGTTTAAATATGCAAATAGAGCATTATCTAACTAATTAAGCAATAATTTGCATAACTTTCCAGAATAGAAATCTAAACACTGGATAAAGCCAGGTTCAAAATGGTTTGATTTTGCTGAATTATGAAAAGATTCTACCAATAGAATTTTGGATTTCTCTTTTTATTGTTCCATAAATCAGAAAATACTTTTGACAGATAGATAATAGAGAGAAAACACTGATTTAATAGTGTATTTTGGATGTTCATTCCACTAGTCTAAAACAACACGTTAAGAAATGCCAAATAGCTCAAAATCTTTTACCTTTTGTTGTTTTAATATTTTAAATTGTTTTTAGCTTTACTTTTTGTTTTGTTTTCATTTAAATGTTTAGTTTTGAAATGTTGTATGCATTTGTCATTTTTATTTAATTTCTTTATTTTCTTAAATGTGTGTGTGTATATATAGTATTTACAGAGTTTTGACTTTTAGTTTTAGTTACTTTTTCTTATTTGTAAGTCGCTTTGGATAAAAGCGTCTGCTAAATGACTAAAAGTAAAGTAAAGTAAAGAAATCTCATTAAAAAAAAACAACATTTTTGCCTGTAGTGTAGATTACCAAACCAACTTGCAAGTGAAAACATTTTGCTCAGTAATAAATACTACTGTATTGCTGTTAAAACCACATTTGTTCATCTGTGTCGACTAAAAGAGGATCGCATGATCAGCTCCAATACTGGAACGAAACCGTGCATGAGTCAAATTACCAGCAGAAATCACTGGCACATTACCATTTCATTCAACTCAAGAGTGCGTGAATAGCAACAGAGGCTTGGCTTTGATATCAAGCATGTCTAGACATGGGCCAAACTCATTTAGTGAGCAGCACACCACAGGCAGAGCTCTTTGTTTGCGTACAACATCCAGATGCAGCTCTTTGCAATCCTAAAGCCTGATTGAGAATTCAAAGGTTGGGTTTGATTCTCTCACTAAAGGTTTCTGTTTTAGGCCACAAGATCTAAACTGGAAGTTCATGACCCCAGATAGTATTTCCCATTAGTCTCAGCAACACAACGCTAAAAAAACAACAACGTCACAAGCGCTACCTTCAGAGGAGGGTGTGCGATTCGAGTAGTGGAGGTAGAAAGAAGGTTTTGAGTGTGAATGAGACTGGAAAACACAACCAGGAAGAGAGAAAATGAAAGGAGAAGGCAGGAAATGAGCAGAGACAGGTAAGAGCCGAGATTCTGAGAGATGCCAAGACAGATAGACGAACTTCTATGGAAAAATCCTCACTGAAGCTTAGAGCTGCACGTTTGATTGAAACAGATCCCAAAATCATGATATGGTTAGTGAAATGATCAAATGGCAAAGGCTGCGATTTAATGAGAGAAATGCATGCGCTGTGTGATTCAGAGAGTTCATTTACACACGAGCAGCTCGTGATTCTGTGTTTTCAGCGTCTCGGTTCACAAGAAATGCTGCACAAATATTTATGATGCCAGAAATATTGGTATTGCAATTTTACATTTTGTACTGTAAAATAAAATGATATTTTTCCTAAAGATGTTTTTATTTTGCAGTGAAATATTACAACAGTAAAATTTCTTATGTTGTTTATATTTGTATTTATTAATAGCAGTAGTAGCAGTAATATGATGATAACAACAATCATAATAAATGATAATAAATTATTTTTCTTTAAAACTTTTATTTTACAGCAAAATATTGTTATATTTCATGTTTAATATTTATATTTAGTAGTAATAAAAATGATAAATTCTACTAATATTAAATTGTTATATTTTTCCTCAAAAATATTTATTTTACAGTGAAAACTTACAATAGTATTATTTCTTGTGTTGTTTAATATTTGCATTTATTAACAACATTTTTATTATTAATTATATTTTATTATTAATTATAATTTTCTTTATCAAAATATTAACAATATTTTTATTTTTTTTATAAATAATAACAGTTAAACCCAAACACTGTTTTAACCACATGTGACGTGACAAAACGACAAACAACAAATGCTCTCTTCCAAGTTCACCCCAGTAATATACAGTAGTCGACATTTGAAGTGGATCAAAAAAATTTCATCAGAGTTGTCCTAAGACAGGAACGGGTATTGTTTTGGTTTTAGGACAACTTTGATGCAAGGTTTTTATCTAAATGTTGACTACTGTATATAATAATACTATTGCTTCAAACACCACTAATGAGTCATACACATGTACATTCAAATATTAGAGACCGATATGAAGACACTGGTCCAACTGTTCATGCTGTGACGGTCCCTGATGAAACATTTTTGAATAAAGCCACGATTTATTAGAAGCGGACTAAAAACCTTCAAGTGCAATTGCTGCAAGGATCGTCTCTTTGATGGGGATCATAATAACTGCACCTGTAGCGCTCGCATCAAAAACAAGACGGTCCCAGATTGACTTAATACATTCCAGCTGTTCCCTCACTCTTCCACAGGCTTCAATCTGTTTCGTAAACGGGAATAAGCAAGCTAGACATCGGCCTAATTTGAGGTTATGACTGGGTCCTGCTTGCTCGGCGTCTTTGATCGTGGTTTATGGGATCAAGTTGGGCTTTGATCTTCACTGGGCATCTTCACCGGCTCTACGGGTTCCTCACGCACCCTGGACCAGGGTATACACGAAGAGACTTGAGATGCGCCAACATGCAAACCTCTTATTCATGCTATTCTGACCTCGCATTACATGCAAAACGACATTTAAAAGCTCAAAACATCCTAAAGGGATAGTTCACCCAAAAATGAAAATTTGCTGTTAATTTACCCACCCTCAGGCCATCCAAAATGTAGGCAAATTTTTTCTTGAGCAGAACAGTAAAGAAGATTTTTAGCTGAAACTGTGGTCCTTGGAGATTCATAGCATGCAAGTCAATAGCTACCAGCACTTTGAGAGTCAGAAAGACATATCAGGCAACACAAAATGAACCCCAGAGTCTCCTGGTGATATATTGAGGTCTTATGAAGCGAAACGATCGGCCTGTGCAAGAAATGGAACATTATTTACAACTTTATTACCTGTAATCCAGAGCCTCAGGCAAACAGGGAAATCAGATTCTTTTATGCAAACTGGTTGTTTCAGACAGTTTGTTTCAATGAACTGGTTTAATTAACTAGTCCATTTACATAATCATGCAATGAAGTCACTATATGTAATTATATTATTAAAGCACCCAATAATGTTGTGAAATTTGAATGTTTTACATGTCTAAAGCATATAAAGTGAATAAACTAGTCTTCATCGGCTCACCTTTGTACATAAACCATGAGAAACCATGAAAGTGTTCATTTCTCCCCTTCATTCAAGTGTTCGGTTCACACATGCACATATCAGCGGCTCATCCGAACTGAGTCGAACTGTCGAACTCGGTTCAGTGACTGTTGGAGGAACTGGAGTGCTGAATCAGTTCATTCATCATAGGATGAGAAACAGCGATATTTTGACTCATTTCGAGTCGGAGTGTCTGTCAGGCGTCTGAAAGTGAGTTTTGATTAACATGTAGATCTGTGTGACTTGAGCTGCAAACTGCTTCAGATGATTCAGTCTGATTTGGTGAACTGATTCAAATAGTTCACTAACAAGAATCGAAATTATTCGTTCACAAATTGAACCGTTTCCCTGAGGCTCTAGATTACAGGTAATAATGTTGCAAATAATGTTCAGTTTCTTGCACAGACTGATCGTTTTGCTTCATAAGACCTCAAAATATCATCAGGAGCCACTGGTAGAAATTTTGTGTTGCCTGTATATGCTTTTTTGACTCTCAAAGTGATGCCAATTACTTGCAATTTATGAATCACCAAGGACCACGGTTTCAGCTAAAAAAAAATCTTCTTTACTGTTCTACTGAAGAAACAAACTCATCTACACCCTGGATGGCCTGACAGTGAGTAAATTAACAGCAAATTTTCATTTTTGGGTGAACTATTTCTTTCCCTGACAGGACCTCTTCAAACTAGTCTTAATAGCTCATGACTGTGTCCAAAAGCAGACCCAAAACTTTGACTTATGCATGCACTGAATAAAACAGCTTATGGCACCATTTAGTTAAAAAAAACATCCTTTGGCCAGCGCTAAAAAGCAATTAAGCTGCCAAAAGCAGTGTTGGAGTAAGTGGACCAGCGGTATGGTAGATCACGGCGAGCAGCTAGGGGGTTTGGAAAGCAAGCGGTTCCGCTCCACTTCATGTGTTTCTGTTTGGAGCTAAAGCAAGGCGGTCAGGGATTAAACGCTCGTAGTGTTTGTGTATCAATCTTTCCAGGGCTGTGACACATTCAGAAAACAAATGACAGCATTTATTACGCATTTAAGCAAAAGTCAACTTCCAAAAACACCACAAAGAAAATGTGTAGCCTAGGGCTGGACCAAAAAAAAAAAAAAAATCTAATACTTACAATAATATATTTGTGATGGTTCTGCAAGTGTAATAACTTTAAAAAAAATCCACTGTAAGTTCTGAGTACGAGAGCATTAAGACAGATGGTTTATTAGCGTCTCTAATTTAAATTTCAGTAGCAAAAATAGTTTTAGAGTTTGATTCAATTCTGTGAATCAGTTCAATCTGGCCAATTCAATGAAACAATTCAAAGTTTTAATGACTCTTTTGTCCTATCAGTCAAAAATCTGTGTAGAAGTTTTAAAATGCCAAGAACTAAAAGTAGTAGTAAAGAAAAATCTAAATATAAACATTATACAAATAAATAAGTAAATGATTCTATAACTAAAAAAAAAAAAATCATTATTATTATTATTATTATTAATAATAAATGTTACTCTTTTGTCCCATCACTCAAATGTTCAAAAATATATATATCTAAATATAAATTAAATTAAATATTTATTATTATTATTATTGTTTGTTAATGATTATCCCATCACTCAAAAAATTCATAGTTTTTCCAAGTTTAAAAATGCCAAGTAATAAAAATAGTAGTAAAACTATATATAAAAATATTGAACAAATATTATAAAAATAAAAAGTATATTTATTATTATTATTATTATTATTATTATTATATTATTTGTTATACATCATATTATACATTATAAATGATATATTTTAAAATGCAAATATTTGTACCCTCACTTAATGTTCATAGAAATTTTAAGCACTACAAAAATAGCTAAATATTTATTTAATTATTTATTTAGCTAAATAAACTGTTATAAATAATAGAAATATATAAATACGATTCAATTCTATATATATATATATATATATATATATATATATTTGTGTGTGTGTGTATTTCATTTCAATTCCATATATAGCTGGCTAGCATTTATTTAGCAAAATGATATACCTCCTTGTGTTTGTTTAATGAAATTATTTTTGAGCATCTGCTTGAATTCTCTCAGTCTAACATCTCCATTTTACTCTAATCACTGAATGCAAGTTGAGAGACACGAGCTGAACAGTTGTTGTTTCTGATAACGTGTAAGCGCTTCTCAAAATGACACCCTGAAATGGAGAACATAAAAGATCATTTTCAGGCTTGTTGGCTGGTCGGGGCTTACAGCTGTCTCTCTCACACACACACACACACACACATAGAGCTTTGTATGTTTCGTGAATATCTTCCAGGCCTGTCCTGCAACAAAGAACTGGAAGCTTCATGTGATTCTTTAAACACCGGGACAAATTTATCAAAGTTTCTGTTTGACGTTGATCAAACATCTTCCTGAAAAGGAACTGAACTGAACTAGCTGACTGAAGCATCTGTTGACTTACGCAGGCACGACAAGACAAGTTTCCACCGTTGAGCATGGTCTCTGTCCTAAGTGAAAGTGAATCACTTCAAAATCAGTATGCATTTGATGTTTAATTAACAACTGAGAGCTGCAGAAAATAAAAACGTCCTTTGCACATCCGAAATCACACTCGATTTTCTCTTTAGCATGTTGCACCTGGTTAGCGCAGGGTGGGAAACGCAGAAGACAAGTTCTGCTCAGGTAAATGAAGCGTGTCGGGAAGGGTCAAACATGTGACATGACCCCAGATGGCTACATGTCAGCTCCCTCTTTTTCAGTCAACTAAAGCCATTCATCATTCCTCAGGTGGAAGATTGGCTGCCATCAGTCTCGGCTGCATCTTTCCTGAATTTTTGGCAGACAGCGAATCGATTCACGATTCATTGGTTTTCAAATTCAATTCACAAACTATTTTTAAAGTCAGAATGACCAATCAAGTCAATCAAGATCCAATTCACAATGAGATTTGGTTTTGATTAATGATTCAATTCTGTATTTTTAAATGCATTCATCCATATGTAAATGCTTCTCCTAATGTGTCTTAGCTAAGAAAAAGACAAAGGCAAACTACTTAAGATGCTTATTAAGAGGCTCAACATATCGGCAACCATATTGGTTATGGTCAATTTAACAGCAAGAGATGTTGAGAATACAGACCTAGAAATAATAGGGGTCTAAAAAGTCATTTGTTTTCTCGTTTCATTGATTAAAATCCTGCTGATGCACGTGTAGCATCCAGAAACATGGATTTTTGAATCATGAATCATTTGTTTCTGTCAATTTATTTAAAATGTTAAAAATGCTAATGAATCGCAATTTGGTATCCTTCAATATTTTCAAATATTTAAATAAATTGCTGATTTTTTTTTTTTTTTTTGCATATGAGGGGAAAATGAGTTCAAATAAAAAGAAATTTCATAAAATTCATTTATAAAAAAATAAAACTTTTGAATAAAAAAAAAAATGCATGATTTTCCAAAGCAACAAAAAAACTAACAAAAATAAATAAGAAATAAAAAAAAATTAAATAATATTATAAAGTAATATTAAGATTAATTTACTGACACAGGGTTCTAGAAAACCTAAAAAAAATGATGTGAAATATTAAATTTGTTATATCCAGAGCAAGAAAACCTCTGTAAATAAAATTGAATAAATAAAATCTTTAAAAATGAAATGTGAAATACTTTGCTAGGCATGTTCAGCTCAATAATATTTTATCAGCACATTGCACTCTTTGTTATATTCCAAGTAGCCTGTAAGTGCATATTTAATGTTTTTACTTGTTTGTCTTTTTCTTGCCTGAGACACATTACATAATCCTATAAATGCACTTAAAAATGCAGAATCGAATCATTAATCGAAACTGAATCGAACCTCACTGTGAGTCAGATCAGATTTTTCTGAATTTGAAAATATTATTTTTTTGAATCCAACCAAAAACCTATGACTGAGGAATCAAATCGATTTGATTCGCTGTCTACCAAAGATTCACACCGCTACAAAAAGGTCAAATAATGATTATTATTCGGTCTGTGTGATATAAATGTGTCTATCACTAGTATTGCTCCTACTTATGAATGCATGGCATAACTACAAATCTGTTTCAGAGAGTCAGAGTGTTTCCATCCTGAGGATAAATGATGCCGCCAACCTCCACTGATCTTTCTCATGTGCTTCCAGATGACGCTGAAGAAAAGTCAAACATCATGACAGCACAATGAGCTGCTCAACCACCCGCTGCTCCAAAGAAGAAAGCAGCAGCGCTGCCCAGATTCACCAAACCTCACAGAGACCATATTTCAGATCAGGTGAGTTCAAAAGGCTGATGGGGAATCATGGATGCGATTGTCTGCATCACTGTCAATTATCATCAACTTAATCCAGCAGAAACAGATCAAACGGATACTCGATAAGCTCCTGTCTGTGTAAAAGATGTTGATTTACAGAGCAGAAGGACTCATATGGTTCCTCTTCATCTCTGACTTCATCTAAAGCAACCTGCCTCATCAATAAAAGTCCAGACCAATACAGCTGTGTGACATCAACATTTCTACATTTTTCTGCCAATATTTATATTTCAATTTTTTAAAATTGTTTTAGTTAACAATAATAACACTGCTTTATACAAGAACCTGTCAAACTAAATATAATTATTGTTTTTTGAATATCATTTTTCTATTTAGCATTAATTTATTTTTATTTCAGTTTTAGTTATTTTACTACTTATTTTATTTTAGTTAGCTGACAAGATAACATTTCTAATTTTCTTTAAAAAAATTTTAAAAGAAATTAATACTTTTATTCAGCAAGGATGCATTAAATTATAGTAAAGACACTTATAGTCTAAAAATAAATAAATACATCTATTTAAAATAAATGCTGTTCTTTTGAACTTTCTATTCAAAGAATCCTGAAAAAAAAAAGTTAGCACAAAAATATGAAGATGCAAAACTGATTTCAGCATTGATAATAATCAGAAATGTTTCTTGTGCAGCAAATCAGCTTATCAGAATGATTTATGAAGGATCATGTGACACTGAGGACTGGAGTAATGATGCTGAAAATTCAGCTATTTTAAATTGTAATATTGCTCAATTTTACCATATTTTTGATTGAATAAATACAGCCTTGATGAGCATATCAGTCTTTTTGTAAACATAAAATCTGTAGTATTCAGTAGTATTTTGTTTTTTTCTATTCTTCAAGTAAACGTTTACATCATTTTTTATATCAAATGTTGCTTAGAGTGCTTTCTTCTTCACTATTTTGCAAAAGAATATAGAGATGAATTATGTTTGAAATGTAGCAATGACATATACTGCCCGTGGATACAGTCAAATTATTCAGACACCAGATATAATTTTGGATATTTTTTTACTAGTGGGTACAGGACACTATAGCTCATTTATGTAAGTGAGGACAGCAAAATAAAGTAAACTGTGACATATTATACCCAAAAATTCTTCACACAGTGGACTACCAGTAAAACTGAAGGTGTCTAAATCAATTTTGGTTTGACTAATTTATTTGTGGTTATCAAGATGAATTTATTCTGACACTCTTGAGTTCTAGTCATATTTTATTACCATTTTCTAAACTACAGCGAATAAACTGTGATAATGTGAGAAATGTTGAAGGTGTCTGAATAAATTTTGGTTTGACGGTACATTGTGGCATTATAAGTGTTGCCGAAGAAAAAAAGCAGAAGCTCACCTCAGTGTGGCCATGTTGGGCTGGTTCTGGAGATGCTCTGGCCAGTGATGCTGCATGCAGAAACAGCGCACACCCTGAACGCAGCACGAGCCCATGTGAAGCGCTGCGGACGACACAGCGCTCTGGAAGAGGGCGCAGTCCTGCTGGTTCCCATTACAGCAGACGGGCTGCTGGGGCGAGCAGTAAACGCAGCAGGGAGGAGGCAGAGCGTTGGGCAGCAGCACAGCCAGCCTCTGAGAGTCTGTGACATGTGATGAAGACGAGGAAGAGGAGGCAGAGCCTGGCGAAGAAGGACGCATGGTTCCGTTGGTTTTGAGTCCGCCGTTCTGACCCGAACGGGTTTGTTCATTGGGTTGCGTGGATGCCGAAACTCCCTGCTCGTCCTCAGGCTCTTCGATGGCGTTTGCGGCAGGGTAACCGGCGCCTGTTGAGGATCCGCCATTGCTGGTGGTGAAGCCCTCGCTCAGGGCCATGATCCTTCCTGCCCACGGACCACAAGCTGATCAGGACCTTAATCTGCAAATAAACACACAAACACGGTCACTTTGCTTTTGCTTGGATGGAACAGCAGCTACGCTAATAATGTCTCTATTTGATTAACATCCCATGGTAACTAGGAATTGCACAAGCTTCAGTTTGGACCCAACCCTTAAATGATCTGAGATGACCAAACATCTGAGAAGACATGATGCCAACCCCTCAGAGGACCTCAGATAATGCCAACCCTCAGACAACATACAGAATTACCAAATTTTGCCATATGTTAAATATATTAAGTTTCTACAATATATAAATATTGTAGAAACTTAATTTCCTGTAAAGCTGCTTTGCAACGATTTGTATCGTGAAAAGCGCTATACAAATAAACTTGAATTGAATTGAACTATCATTTGAATTTTATCAATTCTGATTCCGCTTATTGATTCTGATTCTTAACAACTCCCAGTTTCAATTCCAATGTGGTTAAGTCAAACATATTTATTCTGTGTCTCTTTTTGCAAAACATTTAATTGCTGCTGAATACCATGAACAAAAATCAGCCGGCTACATAAAAACTGGACTTGATTAAGAGCTGTTTGTGTGCAAAAGAGAGCTGCACCATTCTGGATAAATTGAGATTTTTTTTTTTAAATGGAAGTTGTAGTTCTCTCACAACTCTGAAAGAAAAAATATTAGACAACTAAACAAAATCTGATGGAATTTATGAATGGAATGATTCAGTGACTCACTCAAGATTGACTTGTTTCATTACTGGATGAATCAGTGTTTTGAATGAATCTCTTGATTAAATGATTCAAAGAAGAAAAAATATATATTTTTAACAGCCCCTTCTCGCAACCTAAAAAAAAAAAAAAAAGATGCGCGCACAGGAATTGATAAGTGGAATTATGAAATTTTAATTTTACAACAAGTATCCGATTCCTGACCTTAAGTATCTGATTCTGGAATTGGAATTGATTTTCAATTCCCAAACGGTCACTCATGCACAGAGATCCAATTCAAGCCATTTCCGACAACACTTAAATGTACCGATAACTAACTAAGCCTAGAGATAAAAATTACGTGTTTAAACCAGTGTTATTTTGTTAATATTAGAGTGGTCCACTGTTTTGGAACTGACATTGATGAGCAGCGCTGCGTATAAAAGATGAAATTCTTTTAAATTGACAGCGTCTTAAAAATGTGGCGATAATGTGTGAGACGCTGCACAAGACGCACGTCTTTACACAGAAAAACAATGGAAAAGTAGTGCATTGGAATGGAAAAACGTGTTCTGTGCGAATAGCCCCTTACAGTTTTTATTAATATTTTGGATCAATTTCTATTTTTGGTTTTCATTTTAATTTTAGGGGCAGTTTTAGTCATTTTGCTGTGCTTTTCCCAATTTTATTTTATTTTTTTGTCATTTTATTACAGTTCAAGTAACACATTTTTTTTATGATTTTAGTTTTAGTTGACGATAACAACTCTGGTGGAAATGTAAGAAATGTAACAATTCAGGTTCTGATTCAAATTAAAAGTAGATTCCGTCATTATTAACTCATCTACATTCCAGTTTGAATCGCTTTAATTCAAATTCAAAATGAATTCAAACCAATGAATCATGAGTTTAACATAAATCTTTCAACAGCCTTGATTCCGAAAGGATTTTTCTCATTAATTTTCTCCAGAGATTTTTTTTTTTTAAGCCACAAACCAACCTGACAAAATCCAAGAAGAATCACAACTTTACAAACTTTCATTTAAAGCAAAAAAAAAAGTAAGATGAAATCAGAAAATAGAAACATGCATTATTTGTATATTATTAAATAATTAATTAAAAATTAAAAATTATAGTATAACGTCAATGTATTTTACAGAAGCATTTATTAAATGTTCATGTTATAGCTAAAAATGATTTTCTCTATGGAGAAAATAAACAGGAATCTCAGTTCCAGAACAAGTTACCGCTATCATAAGTGAACCTCAGGGAAATCATTTGGTTGTAGTATTTTACCAAGGAAAAAAAAAAAAAAAAAGGAACCACTTCAGACTGAGAACCAGTTCTCGATTACCAACCCTAGTGTAATTTCAGGAAGAATGGCTGTGTGAACAAAGCGAATTTCAAAGGCGCAGTCTGATTGAAAAGAACAGGTTCAAACACATTGGACAGACAGCAGAGTCGTCGACGTTTCATGGTGTGCTTGAATTTCAGCCCCTATGGCCAGGAAATTGTTGCAGAGGAATGACGTGGGCCGCCTCTGCGATATTAAATGTTTCATTGGATGTTTTAAGGTGCACGCCATGCATATCGCAGTAAAATAAGATCCAACTGTGTTACTCAGGTAAAACGCATGCTTGTGATACTGGAAGTTTGCCCAGAAACACACACACACTGACGCCACGGTCAGCGCTTTCTGTCAAGTAAATCACCCACGTTCTTACGTGACCGGTGGAGACCTGCAAGACTCCAATGGAAACCGAAGATCCACTCGAACCGCAGACCAAATAACGAACATCCAAAATAAGTGCCTGGGATCATGAAAGATTTCATTTGATACAGAGGTGTGCAGGTTTCCCTTCTGACTGTCCTGTAAACACAGCATCTAAAATACCTTCTTGCACCAACAAATCCGGTTGTGTTCGCAGTTGAACTGCATCCATTTAAAAAGCAGGCAGATAGAGAGAGCTTTCTGAAAAAGAAACCCAAGGGAGAGAAAACATGTGCACCGCTATGAATGCTCAGTGTAATGCTGGACGTCTCGTGCATCCGTTCTGAATGCTGTGCAATGGAGAAAGATCATAAGAAGTTTAAACAATTATAAATAGCCTTCAAGAAATAAAGACACATTCTGTTGGGGAGATGGAGAAATTAAAGCACTGCTCTTTGAAAAGCACTGATTATTTCTTAAAAAGGTGTGACGGCTAATGTAATTTTTTCTAAACATCCTTCAAAGTATTTGGACACTTAAGTCACACTTATGCATGTCTTTGCTTTTGATAATGAAATATCAAATAAAGCGTCTGTATGTGCATGTCTAAATTGACTTCATCATGTTTGAAGTTACAATGTCTGGTGTTTTGGTGGTTTTTAGTCAATGTATGAAGTCAGTTCTCCTCAAGTTCACACAGGTGTTCTAGCACAGGAACCACAGGTGGAATTCATTTTAACTATCAACATTTTGACACTCATGTTTCACAGTATGGTTTGGCTTCTTTTTCAACACTAGATGTATTATTTTGTCATTTCAAACTATATAAAACTGCCAAATGTTTTGCTTAAAGCGTGCTTGTGCTATTATTCTTTAAAATAACTTTGTTGATATTTTGTTATCTAATGCAGTGACATTCATAACTAGCTATATTTCAAACTAAATATATTCCTTACTTTCAGATACTGTGTACGAGTATGAGTATGTGTATATATATATATATATATATATATATATATAAAGACAAAAATTATTTATATATGTATATGGGGTAATGAATAGACAAGTAATACTACCAACAAGCCAGTGTATAGCATTTTCTTTTTAACATAATTATAAGACGAGGAGGACAAGCAGCAACCTCAGTTAATAAATAAATAATAATTATTTAATTAAAACTAAATTACTGTGATTCATGGAACATCCCAACAGAAATGAATTAACAACTAAAAGGAAAAATACAGTATTACTAATAAATAGATAGACAGATAGACAGATAGATAGATAGATAGATAGATAGATAGATAGATAGAAAGAATAAAAACACACATAAAATCGGGTCGATGTAAATCATAAACAAAAGACAAACTTACAGAGTTTAGGACAGATCCCAGGTTTCCATTCCTTACAGACTCATTACATGAGACCAAGACACAAAACTGTTTTAAATGAGTCTTTTGGTGAGCCAGGTTCAGATGTAATCATATATTATGTTCAGATGTCTTCATCAGTCGCATTATCATTCAGTCTAACCTCAGCTCGAGCGTCGACAGTCTCTGCAAACCGCGTTATTTACTTCTCCTAGACTCGACAAACATCCAAACAAACGCGTCCGAAAGTCCGTAAACAAACTTAAAGTCTGCTTTAAAAGTACAGTTTCGTAACCGGAGACAGAATAGCATTCCTCGATCACAATAAAACGCTGTAATCCTTTCGAAAGGAGCGAGTTATGTCGCGCATTTGTTGAGAACAACGGAGCGCGTTCAAACACTCCATCTACGCGACGCAACAAACACTTCAGTGCTTCCAAAACACCGCAAGCGACGGAATCCCTGACGTCATCGCTCGATCGACCAATCAGAGCGCTCGTATTATAATACATGGAGCTGCATTGATTTAATGAAGCGAAGAGATGAAGCGTTAAACGTAATCATATGAAGCAAAATCTGCTATATTTCTCGATTTCAACCTTTGCATTTGGTTTTAACTCAGATTTCACCAGTGTATGAGATTATACAAGTCAACTTACAAATGATTTCATATTATGATTGATAAATAATTTGTATTTGTTCCTGACATAACTTGAGGAAAGCAAGATGTTCTTCTGCAAAAGGTACAAATTTAGGATATGAAGTTTGTGATTAGACTAGAAGTGTGATTTCTAGAGTAGTTTTAAATAACGTCTTTAAGTGATGTTAAAACTAATGTTTCCAACACAAGAGTTAATGATCACAAAAGATGAATAGTCTGTACCTATGATTTCATATTTTACATTTTCATTTCACATTTACATTTGTGATGGATGGATGGATGGATGGATGGATGAAACAAAAGACAGATGGATGGAACAAAAGACAAATGGACGATGGATGCATGGAACAAAAGATGGATGATGGATGAATGAAAGATGGATGGATGAATGGATGTATCATGGAATGAAAGATGGATGGATGAATGGATGGATGGAACCAAAGTCAGATAGATGGATGAATGGAACCAAAGTCAGATGGATGGATGGATGGATGGATGGATTGATGGATGAATGGAATGAAAGACGGATGGATGGATGGAGTGAAATACAGATGGATTGCTGGATGGATGGATGATGAATGGATGGATGGATGGATGGATGGAGTGAAAGA
>JAFVLL020024331.1:0-29101 GCA_021397915.2 Tor tambroides | reverse complement strand
TACACAAGAACATATACAAGAACAGTAATAATATACACAATGATCTAAAGATATGTGTATTCATTCAAAGAATTAATTCATAGAAAACCAAAGGGAGGAAAGTTCTGTTTTTATGGGCCTGGAGTGGGTTTCAGGAGAGCCTGCACTTCGCATCTCACATACTTTTGAGCAATAAAACAGTCTTATCAGATGGTTTCCCTGGTAACTGAGCCTTTTAGGGTGTTCTTCCAGGAGAAGGGTTCAAAGACCCTCACAATTTGTCTGTGGAATGAGAGGATTTCCTGAATTATTCATTAAATATAATGACTAAATGTGTGTCTGATCCGTCCATACGCTACAGTAGTAAGGACATTGTTAAAATAGTCCATGTGACATCCTTCAATCTTAATTTTATGAAGCTACAAGAAGACTTTTTTTGTGCAAAGAAAACAAAAATAACGACTTTATTCTATAATTTCTTCTCATCCGGGTATTTTAATGATGTCCTTACTACCTTTCTGGGCCTTGAACTTGTTAGTTGCGTTGCTGTCAATGCAGGGTCAGAAAGCTCTCAGATTTCATTAAAAATATCTTAATTTGTGTTCCAAAGATGAACGAAGGTCTTACAGGTTTGGAATGATGTGAAGGTGAGTAATTAATGACAGAATTTTCATTTTTGGGTGCACCATCCCTTTAATAAAATCTGAAGTGGTGTAAATTTCTGTGGTGACTATAAATATTTGTAGCTATGCTTCAAGGTTACTATCGTTAACTGAAACTATTGAAAACATTTTGATTACTGAAATAAAGCCGAAAAGGAACTATTTGATACTAGATAAATGAAAATGAGAAATATTGGCTGGACAACTAACACTAAACTACACTAAAATTACTAACTGGGAAGAAATAGAAACTAAAAATGAAATTAAAAAATCGAATAAAAATAGTAAAATTAAAATTCAAAAAAGATAATGACAAAAGCATGTAACAAAATCGCAATTTTAGAATTTGGATCCACAGCTTTTTTAGTACCTAATTTTCAGCACTAAAATTAGCTTTAAGACTCCACACAGACCAAATCTGAAATATTATACTTTATTAGTAGTACTAGTAGTATTATTATAGTAGTATTCAGACTTTTTTTGAATTTCAAAAATAATCAGTGAAAAACTGATTAGTTTAGACCTTCATTCAGTATATTGCATAAAATGTTTCTCTTTTACTGATCTTGGGACATTTTGTTGTGTTAAGGGTGATTTTGTAATGGAGTACGTTGGTGAACTGATCGACTCCGAGGAGTGCAAGCAACGAATAAGACATGCCAATGAAAACCATGTGACCAACTTTTACATGCTGACCCTCACAAAGGTAGCACTGTTGTATGTTTACTTTGTGTATGTCACATTATAACGTCATCTCAGATGTATTAAAGTCGCTCCTTCTGTGCTTCTCAGGACCGTGTGATTGATGCTGGACCCAAGGGGAACTTGTCACGCTTTATGAATCACAGCTGCAGTCCCAACTGTGAGACTCAAAAGTGGACCATAAATGGAGATGTCCGGATAGGGCTCTTTACCTTGTGTGACATCGCAGCTGGTAATAACAATTAGCATTTTCGTTGAAAAAAGGGCAGTGTTTGTTTAGAAGCTAATTGAGATATTCATGGGGGGGTTTTTTCAGACACGGAGCTGACCTTTAATTACAACCTGGACTGTCTGGGTAATGGAAGGACATCATGCCACTGTGGGTCAGAAAACTGCAGTGGTTTCCTTGGAGTAAAGCCCAAGGTAAAGCCTAATTGAATTAGACAGGAGCACATGAAGTGCTTACCCATGATTTTCTGTTGAACCATTGACAGTTCTCTAGAGTTTACTTTACTAGAGTGTACTTATGCGTTATTTAACACTAGGTTTTTGTCTTTCTCTTTGTTCCTTGTACTTTTATTTCTTTATCTATCATCATCATATCAGTCTCTTGTCTGACACATTGTTTTACTTCCTACAGAGTGCAGTGGTTATGGAGAGAGAAGAGAAGGTGCGCAGTGCTAAACTCAAGCCCAAGAAGCGTAAGCTGAAGACGGAGAGCAAACAGACCCATGAGTATTACTGCTACTACTGTGGAGAGGGAGGAGAGCTGGTCATGTGTGACAAAAAGGATTGTCCGAAAGCCTACCATCTCCTCTGCCTCAACCTGACCAAACCTCCATACGGTACGTGCTGTCTGTCACTGCAGCTCTTCTATTCGGCTGTGGGAATTTCGTAGTAATCTGTCACATGTTCTGCATAGCCTCTCGCTTTATGGGTATTTAGATTTCTACAGCATTAATGTCTTAATCTTAAACTTAATCTTAATTAAAATGCTAAAAATGAAGATGTACAACATTACAACTGACTTTGTCTTGGACAAAAGTTGAAAACCACAACGAAAAAGAAAGAATGATCCATCTATAGATGGGTCAATTAATTTTTTTTTTTATACATAGCAACTGTATCTAATAATTCATAGATAAAATGGCTTGAACACATTCCTTCTATGATGAAAATGATTAAATTAAATAAAGCATATTTAAGGGCCATATAAAGTATAAAAAGTCTAAAAGTTTAAAGGGTGATACAACTGTCCTGATATCATAATGGAAAAAAAAATTTAATCAAATAATTAAATTCTTGGAACAAGTAGTTTGGCATAGTCCTTTATTATTTTTTAGGTAAAACAGCAGCTTTGTTAAAATGTATTGTAGCTGTTTTTAAATAAGACTTAAAAATGTTTATTTTTGATTTCAGTGTTTCTGCATTTTGACAAATCCATGTCATGTGGTGCAACCAACATAAAGAAAACAAAACAAAAAGAAAAAATGCAGATCCTCATTTCTGTGTCAAAGTTTCTTAAAATATCAGATTATTTAACCATTTAAGACAAATCAAGGTTAGTCCAGATTGTAAAATGTCGTTTGGTGCAACTCCCAAAAACATGATATTTATGAATGAATAATTTATGGTATTTGCTTTACAGATAGAAAAATGTTAAAAAATGCTTTTTTAAATGCTCTACGAAATTTTTAGTCATTAAAACTTTTTTGAAAATGGTATAAAGTTTTGGAGGGAAAAAAAACAAACACATTTCTAAGAATTTGGCATGCGTTTTGAACTAGATTTTTATAATACTTATTTTTTTTCTGATTTGCTGTTGACCCAGTTACCATAAGTTTTACAGTGTGTTAATCCAACTGACAATATGAGATGTTCCAGATCTTAATCTAGTAATTACAAAGAAATAGCCAATAAGAAGACAGCAAAAGTTCCCACTTGAGCCACTTAGATGTTGTAATTGATTTGTTACTTCTATGTGTCTCAGGCCGATGGGAATGCCCCTGGCATCAGTGCAGCATGTGCCAGCGCGCCGCCGCCGCCTCCTTCTGCCACTTCTGCCCTGCCTCCTTCTGCCGAGAGCATGAGAGAGGACAGCTGGTAGTGTCTGCCCTGGACAACCGGCCATGCTGCTCAAACCACGACCCCCAGAGACCCTTAGGGCCTCAGGCTGACCGTAGCCAGGTCGCTGTAAAGAAGGAACCACCCGAACCTGGAGAGGAGGAGGACGGCAATGAGGAGGAAGACGACGACGACGACGAGGGGGGAGAGGGAGAGTGATTGGGCCAAAGCACCGAGGAAGCATTTAAAACCACATCAAAGTACATGAAAGTTCAAACTACAACGAACCGTAGAGTAGATACATGCAGCTAGCAGGTCCACTTTTCAATTAAACCAAGTGGACTTGATAAACTGGTTTGATTCATTCCAAATCTACAGCAGCTTGTATGAATTTTTTTAACATATCACAATTTACGGTCTCATGTCAAATTCATACGGGCTTATATAACAATGTAAGCTACTCATTTCTGGTTTTATAAGCAAAATTTCACAGCTAATTCTCACTGTTTTTCAGACGTGCTCTGTTTCGGCAAAAAAAACCTCGGTTAAAACGACGCCTTTCAGCGGCAAAGTCAGTTTCCACATCTATGGTACTTAAAAACACTCTATAAATACTTTAAACTAAGAACTTTATTTATGTACCTCATGTAAATAGAAAAGACTGTTGTAATACGTGTCGGGCGCAACCATTCGCCCCTCACCGGTAGGATTTCACTACATTTCTGAATATGAACCTGTCATGGTAACATCAAAAAAAAAACGAGAGTGATTCAAAAGACATACGAGGTTTGTTTAACTGCCGGCCCATTCCAGTGAGTTTGTGATTTGTAAGATATATAATCATTAATATATTTATGTCGATGTTTACATCCATTCACAATGTACAGTATTATTCATCTGTATTAGTCAATTTGATATCACTAATTGTATTGTTGTATATGTGCCCTTTTTGTCAGCAAAATTGCATTATTGCTTGGCCGGTACTGTATTGCCATCATCTTTCGGTCCATTGATTAACGACGCAGCGTAATTCAGAATTATAAGTGTTAGAAATAACCATCGGTCACCCGAGAAGATCAGTTCTGACGTATACAAACGGTAACGTTTGATGGTGTAGTATTAAGCCACATATATTCCAACACTGCCATGTGTCTTAAACAAATATTTACCATTGTGAGTATTGAACAGGTGCCAGTGTGTATATCAACTATGAGGAACCCATATCATTTTTCTGAGCAGCCTTAGTTGTGAGACTGAGTACAATTTTTAATTGATTTTTTTTTTCCTGTCCATTTTTCTTTTTCTGTTTACATTTGTTTTCAAAGTGTAAATATAATCAGATTTACTGTTCTGTTTTTTTTTTCCCAGTAGTAGAGATTCGTATTTCACGCCTAGTACATTGCTGTACAGTCAAAACTCATTTCGAAGGTATCAAACCGTACTTTAACCACACTTTCATTGATCTCCTTTATCATCGGTTACGTTCGGTTGTATTAACACGTGCTACTTCGCTAAAACCGAACTGTCGAGGGCTGTACGATTTACGGCAGAGTGTAGCATAATCCTCTCTGTGACTGTACTTGATGTGAATCTACTTAAACTCAATAGCTTTGATGCCTGTGCTGTAAAGTGGAGCTGTTACTCTCTTGTTACTGGTAGCTGTGCAGTCGTGCTGTGCCACAGTTTGCACGGATGAAGAATCGATCTCGACGGCTTCGGCACATGGGCTTTGTATACTTACTTGTTAGTCATTTCACATGAACGTTTTTATAGACCACAGTACAAGTATTATACGTGATGGCACCACCAGTATGTTTGTCACTTTATGGAAAGGAGGGAAAGCGTTGCAAGTTTTCATTTTACTTGAATCGTGTCCATTTTGCCTTTGTTCAAGTCTGTATTTATTATTTTTTTTGTCTCGCAATGGAGTGTTATTTGTGGATATCTGTACTGGATTCTTGCATCTGATGGCAAATTTAAGGAATTCTGACGATTTGACTGCCAAACTGAGATTTGTATGTTTATGAAAATACTGTATGCTCTTACTTGCATCTACGTCTTTGAAACTTGGAAGGCATTTTGGGTCTCTTTTGTGTGGAATCCTGTTTCTGCCACAGAATAAAAGAAGTTAATTGTGACTTTTTATCTCATGGTTCAGACTTTATGTCGGAATTATGGGATGTAAATTTGGAATTGTGAGGAAAAAAAAAAGTCAGAATTTTGAGTTTATATCACAATTCCGTTTTTTTTTTTTTTAAACAAGTCAAAATTATGAGATGAAAGTCACAGTTGCCTTTTTTATTTTATTATTCCGTGGCAGAAATGGGCTTCCATACTTTTTGTGTTATGTTCTGATATGTGATATTTTTATAGTTTACATTTATTTTTATATAGCTTGCTTTTATTTTTTTAGAAGTCATAGGCACTTTTATTCCTGAAACACCAATATTTGCCCTTATGTTTATCAAGTTTATTAAAATGTCAAGAAAATGCAGTTGGCAGGATGCAAAGCACACGTTTTGCCTGGTATTTGTTGGTACTATAATTTTTTACTTGTACTTTCATTTTCTCTTTTCTTTATTTGGCCTTCATTGTTTAATCAGATATAGATGATCACTAGAAATTGCCAATGACTTTTTCGGAACGGCTTGTTTGAACCCTCGTGGAAATTTGATTTTCTTCAGCGACTTGTTTATGCAGTGGTTCAATCACTGACCTGACTGTAATTGATTTGTTGCTATATCGATTTTGCCGCATCAAATGTTAAAATTGTATTACCTCCATTGATTCCAGTGTTTGGTGTCAGTGCACTGTACTTTGTGTACATTTTTTTATGTGTATTTGAAGGTGTCATTATCATTTTGTGCTATTCGAGCATGTTCTTTGTGTTGCTTAACTAAATTTACTAAAGGTGGTGTCCTACCAGCTTACACTTTGATTTCTGTGTACTGATTTCACATTCCTTTTAAATAGACTGTTTACTAATTCTTGCTACTGAGTTACAGAGTTTGTGTAAAGATTAATGTGATATTGTAATATTTTTCACCATGCGAATTGAATCACATTACACACTCCAACTGAATAAAACTTATCCTAAATGATATGGCTTGGGTAGAATGTATGTCCTCTCCAAGTTTTCTAATGATGTACTACTCATGGATAGAAATTTCTTTGGCTATGTTATGTAGCCTATGTCATTGCATTGTGTAAGAGAATGATGCTTGATCAACAGTACATAGCCGAAAACTAAAAAAAGAAAAGAAAAAAAAAACAGAACTCCATTGTCATTATATTGTAGTGTCATACGAATGCTTGTAATATTGCTTCTGAATGTTTGTGAAACTAGAAACATTTTGTACATTTCTTGTATTTTATTTGACCAACTTTTGAGATGTATTTCTTCAGAATTCATAATAATTTATTCTGAGAGTACTTTAAGCAACATTCCACAGATTTAAACGTTTTCAGACTTGCCTGGTTTGACTTCAATAAACTGTAATGAATGTTCAAGTGTTTCTTTGAATCCACATCTGAACCGAGTTTGTCGTAATTGACGCCTTGGCATATTTAGTGGTGTATGCTTAATGTGCATATTTTTGAATATGTTTACCTTGAATAGGGTCCAGTGGCTAAGGAAATTTGCATGTGCAAAAATTGTCGAGGGTTGGGGCTGTGACAGTCTCTAGAGGGCGTATGATTCATGAAAATCTTCGACTGATGTGTCCGAATCGATTCTTTTGAAACGTTCGTGATTCAATGATACATTCGAGTCATCAAGTAACGTTTAGCAAAATATTACTGCAGTTTATTTCTTATTTTTCCATTAATTTACTTTAAAACAGTACCTTCATTAAAGCCAATGTGACATTGTAGAATTTATAGCAGGAGGCTTTGCTTTTACCTAAAATGTTTCATAAATATTTTCAAAATTTTTAGTTTTAATGATATTTAATATACTTTGAACGAGTATAGTTTAGTATTACTAATATATGGTGTGAGGACAGTTGGTTTTAGGGAAAGGGAATGAAGATAAAAAACAATGATAATTTTGAAAAAAATTTGAACTTACTCGCTGATTAATTTCAAAGTGCAAATGTTGCCATTTTAAAAACAAAAGTCATCAGTCGTTCATTCCCTTTAAATTCGCGTGATTCACAAAGCCTCTGCGAATCGGCTCGATCGAATCAGTAAAAAGAAGCAGTTCAAACAAACGATTCCTTCGCGATTCGGACATCCCTGAAAGGACTGACGTGTTATGTTAGTGTATGGACTGCCTAGTCAGACCTCTTCATCGCTGCTCAGTACGGCGCTCAGCTGCTACTGGACATGTCAAATATATATGATAGACAACACGAAATTCTGCTCCGGTGGCTGCTCTCAACAGCCGATAAGGCGACGGTTTAGACGGAAAAGGAAAGAATCCGAAGGTCGGTATTCAACCCCGAACTGCAGACAAAAGACGGAGGATGCTCGATGTCGTATTTGCGGAAATGTTCGTAAGCAAATATCACAGATGTGGCGCGGCGGCACTGGCAGCACATCTTATAGATTAACAATCAGTTTGTCTCCCGTGACACACTCTCTAGTGGTGCTCTGGTTGTTTCGAGGAAATATCGATCCTTACTTCCGTGCTGGAAAAACTGCTAAATCTAGCTGAATTTTTTAACGTGGTAGCTGATTTATAGTTGGTTTAAGTTGTAGACCATCTTAGACCGGCAACAAACTAGCATCTTGTTTATGCTGGTTTAAACTGTAGTATAGACCATCTTGGACCATCTACCAGCTGTTCATCTTAAGGTGGTAAAACAGGTTGGAGATGGTTTCTAGCTGGTTATACTTGGTGGTCAGATTGGGGCTTGGAACATGGTAACTTGCCAACCAGTTTATAATCACAATCATAGACCAGCTAGAAACCAGCTACCAGCTTTTCTAACAGTTCCATGCTGGAAAAACTGTTAAATCTAGCTGTATTTTAGAACATGGTAGCTGGTTTGGTCGAAGCTATAGACCATCTAAGACCAGCGCCAAACCTGGCAGCTTGTTTATGCTGGTTTTAACTGTAGTATAGACCATCTCGGACCATCAACAAACCATCAACTAGCAGTTCATACCATTTTAAGTAGGTTAAGCTGTTTTAGAACATGCTAGATGTTTTCTAGCTGATTCAAAGTGGTCAGCAACAGAAAAAACAATTACTAGTTGGTCATAATTGATGGTCAGGCTGGTTTAGGTACATGGTAACTGGTCAGCCAGCTAGTAATGGCCATCATAAACCAACTAGAAACCAGATACCATCTTAAACTGGACTTTTTAACAGGGTTCTGTGCTGCAGGCACACTAAATGTAATATTAAATCCCCTTTTAAATAACACTAGTGGTTTCTTTTCTTTTTGATTGGGTTTATTATACTAACCAGCTGAAGTGTCAGATTGCCCATGGTGGTGAAGGTTGTTGGCGATGACGTTTTCTTGGATGTTCCTGGTTGAATTCTCAGATATTTAATTCTGTTTTTGTATCTGAATATGAATTTACAATTTCAGTTTTCACTTTTTCCAGGTTTTAGGTGGAGGTGTCATCGATGACAAACCTGGACCAAAGATGAGGAAGAGTTTTGATAATGGCTTTATTGCTGAAGTTATTGTACGGGTGTTACTTTTAGGTATTTTTCTGTAAGTACACTTTCTGCTTGATCAAATAGATGCTACAGATCTTCAGTTACATTTGTGGGTTTGACAAATCTAACCGGTAACCTCATCTTTCATAACCTGTTATGGTAGTCTTTTGTTTAGTTTTAAAGAGCTGTCGCCCAATAAAGCGAGTGACAGCTTCTCTCGCAGCTGTGTGGGAAGATTTTCCGGTCTCTTGAGCTGTGCCTGTGTTTGTCTGTTTTGTGGAGATGAGGATTTTTCACTCAGGCTGTTATTATGCTCTTGTAGTGTGACTGAGGAGCTTCCTCCCTTCAGCCGTGAGATCCAGCCTGAGGAACTCTGGCTCTATAAGTTCCATCCCGTCAAAACGGACCGTGTTCCTACCCGCTTCATGTTTGTAAGTGCCTACAACTCATGTTCAGCCACGGAAATTCAGTTGAATATAAAATGCATGTGTGTGTGATGATGATGATAATGGGGATTGGGAAATCTCATTACTGTTTTTCTCTGATTCATTTTTTAAAACAGTCTATCGCCCTCTTCACTCCATTGCTGGTTATTTTCTTATTTGCCTTATTGAAAAAAGGTGTAAAGGGAGATGTGAAAGAGGCAGCTTTGGGTAAGAATTGTGTGAAAATTACTTACTACTTGCATTATTGCAAAATATATAATTGATTATTTATAAATATATGTGTATATACGTATATGTACTCTCTGTGTGTGTGTGTGTGTGTATATATATATATATATATATATATGTGTATGTTCAAAAGTTTGGGATCAGTAAGATTTTTAATGTTTATTAATGGGGTCGCTTATGCTCATCAAGGCTGTATTTATGTGATCAAAAATACAGAAAAAAACCTGTAATATTGTGAAATATTATTGCAATTTCCAATATTGGTTTTCTATTTTAATATACTTTAAAATATAATTTATTTCTGTGACACCGCGCTGAATTTTCATCAGCCATTACTCCAGTCTTCAGTGTCACATGATCCTTCAGAAATTATTCTAATATGCTGATTTATAATCAATGTTGGAAACAGTTGTACTGCTTAATATTTTTTGGGACCTATGATACTTTTTTCAGGTTCTTTTGATAAATAAAAAGTTAAAAAGAACAGTGTTTATTCAGTGTTTAGTATCACAGTTAAGTCGCACAATTGTTTCAACACTGATAATAAATCAGCATGTTAGAATGATTCCTGAAGGATCATGTGACACTGAAGACTGGCGTAATGATGCTGAAAATTCAGCGCTGTGTCACAGAAATAAATTATATTTTAAAGTATATTAAAATAGGAAACCAATATTACAAATTGCAATAATATTTCACAATATTAGTTTTTTCCGTATATAATGTATTTTATATGAATAAGTGAAAGCGTTGTGGTTAACATTAATAAATAAAATAAATATTTACATACAATATATGGACTGAAGTAGAATATAACATAAAATATAACGTTGTTTGTAATCATAATTGTTATTTTTGTAGTTCATGTAAAATGATATAATGATATGATATTTATTTAGAGCAAATCATTGTGAAAGTAGATAAAGAGATAAATGATAATCTCATAATCTTGAGTGTTATTGCCGGTTAACAGAAGTCTCTGTATGTTGTTTGAATGACACAGCTGCGACTTTGACCCTGGTGTTAAATGGAATTTTCACAAATGCAATCAAGCTAGCCGTGGGCAGGTGAGTGAATGATCTAATCTAATTACAGTGTTAACTTTGCTCTAGATACTTTTAGATTACATTTTGAACATCTCCCATTGACTCCCTCTGAGTACAGAAAAATGAACCATTTATTGAAAGCCTAGAAAAGACTAGTAAAGGAGACTTGATACCCTCAGGCCTAGTCGTTTTTCCCATTAAACTTAATTTCTCCCTCCTTGCCAGGCCACGACCTGATTTCTTCTACCGTTGTTTCCCGGATGGCCAAATGAACCCAGAGCTTCACTGTAGCGGTGACCCGGATGTAGTAATGGAGGGCAGGAAAAGCTTTCCAAGTGGACACTCTTCCTGTAAGAGCAGCTGCTGGGTTTATTTAGTGGCACTTTTTAAATTCACCATGAAACACTGTTTACAAAGTCTTGCATCTGTAATCTGACATATTTCTGAAACGAGGAAAAAAGTAAGGTGGGACTTTTGTCTTCTTAAAATGGATTAGACTATAAAAAGTATTTTATACAAAGATTACAATGACTATTTTTTTTTTTCATTTGAAATAAACAGGACCAACAAGTCAAGCACAATAAAACTGGAAAGATGTATTAAAGAGGTTAATAGGGGTCATTTTGAGATATTTTATGCCCTAAATGCAATCAAAAATCTATATTAAGTAAATAAAAAATACAATTTAATAACAATAAAATATAAATAAATTTTAGTGTAATATAAACTACCATGTAAATGTTTGAGGTCAGTAAGATATATATATATATATATATATTACTTTTTATTTATTTTATTTTTTTTGTTTTTAAAAGTTTTTTATTCCTACCAAGGTTGCATTTATTTGATCAAAAATGCAGTAAACCCAGTAATATTGTGAAATATTTTTGAACTGTTTTCTATTTGAATATATTTTAAAATGTGAATTATTCCTGTGATGCAAAGCTGAATTTTCAGCATCATTACTTTAGTCTTCAGTGTCACATGATCCTTCTGAAATGTAATATTTGAAAGTTCAGAAAGATCAAAAGAACCAAAAATAGAATATCTTTTTTTATATATATATATATATATATTTGCTGACACTTTTGAGCTGTTAATTTATTTATAAATAATGTGTCCTTGTTGGAAAAATGTTTTAAAAATATTTCCAACCTGAAACTTTTGAATAGTAAAAATACAATATAATAAAATACATCTTTATATTATCAGTATATTCAGCTACCTGCGGCTCTAACAACATTTGATCTTGTCATAGTTGCGTTTGCTGGTCTGGGCTTCACTGCCCTGTACTTGGCTGGGAAGCTGCACTGTTTCAGCCCAGTAGGCCAAGGTAAAGCCTGGAGGTTGTGTGCCTTCCTCGCCCCCCTCCTCTTCGCCGTCATGATCGCCCTCTCCAGAACATGTGACTACAAACATCACTGGCAAGGTGAGACTTTCATGCCATCATCCTGCCCTACCTTCATATATAGTTTCTATGACGTGATCTCCCGTTCATTCCCAGATGTGTTGGTGGGATCCCTCCTCGGTTTGGCCTTCGCGTACTTATGTTACCGACAGCATTACCCCGCTCTCAACGACTCGGACTGCCACAGACCCCTCCGAATGAGAGAGGCGACGGTTCCTGTGCAGGAACGCAAGCAGCTCAACCCAGGCTACCTCTTACCTTTGTAGAAACCTAACCAGACCAACAACCATATACTGTGTGAAAGTTTACCAAGCCATTTGCTGCAATTATGTCTGTTTTTTGTACATGTGACGCCTGTCAATCAACAAGCCCTTCTCATTTTTGCCTCCCTGTACTGTTTTAGACATTCACAGTAAATGTTTTGTGTAGAATTGTAGAGCACAAATGTCTTTTGAAAATTTGTATCTTATCAAGCTATTTGAAGTTTATATGTGAACTATCCTGGTGAAGAAATATCTGTGAAAACAGCTTCTAGGTCAATCTTAAAACTTTGCCGACATATTTATAGAGATCTCCAGTGTGTCCATACAGGAAATCCCCTGATCTCTTTGTCAATAAAGTTTGAGACGATTTGTAATGTCTCGATTGGATTGTGATCAGATCATTTGATGTTTTTGTGTCTGTCAGCACTGTAGAAGATTGCTTGCTATGAGGAGACCTTTGCTTTGTGTTATCTGTCAATAGATTAGCTAGTGCAGTGTGGAACATCACTCCAGGGAATCTCCTGGAAGTCAGTCAGTGATGTTTTGTTTAATTTTCTCTCTGTCGAAACTATTAGAAATGTTTGCTAAATTATTATCTGACGTAAAATTAGCTTAGCATGAACTAGAGGTCTTGGATGTTAACCAGCAGTTAAAGTCATAAAAAGAATGTCATATTTTTGATATGTAGTTTCATATTCAATTCATTTTAGTAAAAACTATTTTAATGATTTAATTTTATACCAAGAACATTCCACATTTTGCATGCAACCGTTACATAACTTTCTAAATTACTGAAATGTAACATCCAAGAATAAGCAGAATTTGGATCCTTGATACAATGTTGAAGACAAGATTTATTCATTCTATTTTCACAGTTATAGAAACTGAACTCTTGTTACACACATTTTTGAAGAGATGTGTATGGGATATTAAGTTTATTAAAGTTTATCAATGACTAACATTTTTCCCAAATTTTTGGAGGGAACCAAATAATAATGTTCTTGCAACATTATCTGTAGATTAAAAAAAAATGAGAAGGGAACCTATACAGGATTTTCCTCACAGGTTCATTTTAATAACCAGAAACTAATGTTCCCAGAAGGGTCTGGGAACCAAGAATTGTTAACTCATGAAAGGCTCATAAAACCCTAAAATTCTTCAGAAAAGAAATGTGCAAGTAGTTAGGCATAATTTGTAATAATTTAAAAAAAAAAACAGCAAACCACTACCGAGTGAAAGCTTAATTTTAGCTGTTTACTGCAACACTCTGATGTAGATTTTATTTGATATAACATTGCAAAATGTAAATAAATTTAAACTGTATTTAGTCATGTTGCAATAAAGTGTTGTGAAAGTGCAAAAGTGAATAGAGAACAAAACCGCGTTAAACAAAATTACCATTTTAAGATGCTCATATATAAGTAAGGATTTTGACTGGTTTGCATTTTTGGTCACTACATAATCTGCATTTTTATATTTGTGTTATTTAAGATCATGATAATAGTAATAGTAATAATGAACAATGAATAGTTTGTGTCCAGTGTGTTGAATTTTCTTGTTTAAATATTTAAAGTTACATTAAAATGGAAGTTAATTCCCCACTGTGGTCTTTCTAAATATCAACTAGTAATATTGTGAAATATTTTTGAACTGTTTTCTATTTGAATATATTTTAAAATGTAAATTATTCCTGTGATGCAAAGCTGAATTTTCAGCATCATTACTTCAGTCTTCAGTGTCACATGATCCTTCTGAAATGTAATATTTGAAAGTTCAGAAAGATCAAAAGAACCAAAAATAGAATATCTTTTTTATATATATATTTGCTGCCACTTTTGATCTGTTAATTTATTTATAAATAATGTGTCCTTGTTAGAAAAATGTTTTAAAAATATTTCCAACCTGAAACTTTTGAATAGTAAAAATACAATATAATAAAATACAGCTTTATATTATCAGTTAATGGAAGTTAATTCCCCACTGTGGTCTTTCTAAATATCAACTGTAAAGGAAACATGTATTGCGCAACACAATGAAAACTGAGTCATTTATTATTCTGAGTTCACTGAGCATCATAATTTCAGATTGACCTGACTCATAATAACCCCATCACACCATAGTGAAATGCTGTTCCTGTTGTTGATTGGTGATCATTTCAAAATTCCCCGTCTGTCAGGCGACCTTTGGACACAAAGACCACTTATAAGATTTCAGCTCCTGGTAGATGCATTTACTTCGGACTTGCTCGCCATATTGAATAACAGTGTGAGGTTTGCTCTCTCTGTCAGAAGTCAATTTTGTCCTAAGCGTGTATCCGTACGAGGAGCCGGTGAGTAGATGGCGATACATTATTATGCTTTTCGCTGTATTTACCTTCATTTGTTACATTGTCTCAGGCTCCTCCTAATACTTACACTCAGTATACCTCCACGTCGTGTTTTAAAGATTTCCGGACAGGCTTATTATTAGTTCATCTGAATCATTTGTCCTTGTGTTAGTCAGTCCCCCCCCCCCCCCCCCATATATCGAATTGCCATTTATTTTCTAGACAGAACTCGATTCACTGTCTAGTATTGCTAAATTCGCACGATGACATAAAATGCATTTGTTTATGTTTCACTCTCCTCGGTCACTCGTTTAAATGTCGTGTCCTACTTTTGCTGCACAATTACACACCCACCCAACGCAAACACGCTCCACAATGTTCATATCATAGAAGTGTAACTGAGTTTGGTTATTTTATATTTTTCACATCACATGTTTGTATTGCCGTTTCTTGCTTGAACCTAATAATCTGACTCCTGTTTGTCATTTGTGTTGCTGCCATCATCAATATTTCGTAACAGAGTTGACACCATATTGATGACGTAACCGCTCTCCTTGAAGTCAGAAGTCATGTTTTACTTTGCAATTTTCTGTTTGTTAGTCTTGCAATATACTTTAATTTGTTATTTCAGCTATGTTATTGATATATCAAAAATGTTTTAAACTACTATTATTTCTTTTATTCATGAATCAATGGCGTGACGCAATTTTTTGTCCAGATTAAAAAAAAAAAGTTACCACAAAATAAAAAAGACAAAGACATACGTACAATAAAAAGCATAGCAATTGTATATGTATATGCAGTGTAGCTATCTGGAGAATCTTAATTTAAAAAAAGATTGATTCCCATTTGGTTTCTTTTCTCTTTTTTTTTAACCAAAAACTAACCTTCCCAAAACGTTGCAGGAATGTTTTTGTGACAGCTAAAAGGTAACCTATATGGAATGTTCCCTACAGGTTATTTTGAGGTTTTATTTTTAGAACCAGCAACAAATGTTCAAAATTGTTATCTGGGAGGATTATAAAACTGAAATTCTTGTGAAATTCTAGGCATATTTTGTTATTAATTATTCTTTAAATCACTTAATTTGAAATATAGTAAAATACAATATGAAAACAGTTTAATGTTATATTTGCAGTCCACTGGTCTTGGTGTGGCATCCCTGATGTTCTCAGAATGGATGTTGTTGAGACGTATGAACCCATCCAGCACCACTGGTTCTACAACCAGCAGGTGGACTTCAAAGACTCCTGGCAGCCCTTCAGCAGAGAAGACTCACAGCGGCTGGAGGATGCTTACAGTCGAGGTCCTCCATTGACTTCTTAACAAAACTATAAAACCATTGGTTGCTATTGATGAAAGTATAGTTTATTAGATAATGGCAGAGGTCCATATGTTTGAATGTTTAACCATTATATCTGATTTGTCTGCAGTGGGGAAAAATGAAAAGGATGAAGTGGTAGTGGCTACAGATGGAAGGAGGTATGACGTCAAGCTACGTGAAAAGAAGCGTTACTCCGTGTATTGGGAACAGAAGCCCGCCGAGGTCAGACGCTGCTCGTGGTTCCACAAAGGCAGCAAAGACATGACCTACACTCCCTACAGTGAAGAACTCAGTGATCTTCTAGAGGTGAGACACGCAGATTTTCTAGAACAAATCAAAATGTTCCAGTTTTTAATACTTAATCATTTTTCTTTATTCAAAAACAGGATGCCTATATGATTGCAATGACCGTGGACGAATGGAAGACGAATTTGGAACTCCCAACGGGGGAAACTGTGATCCTTCACGATCCCAAGGTATTGTCTGAATGTAAAACTAATGGTAAACAGCAACTTTTCTGTTCACATGTAATATTTTGTCTTTCTTCTTGCATTACCTCAGCTCATGGTGCAGTATCCCAGCGGCTGCAAAGAATTTCCCCCTTCCCCGGCTGAACGGACTCAACCCAGGACACTAAAGAGAGGAATTGAGAATATTCCAGTAGAGATACCAGAGGGTGAGTGTGCCGTTATCAAACTCTATTTAAAATCCCAGCAGCTTACCATTTTATGTCATCGTAGGCATGTTTCTGACACAAAAACAGTTTCAAAAGATGAAATACCTAATTTTGGCCAGTATTTCTAAGGCAGAAATACGTATATCCTTCATATAGTCTGTCCCAGAATGCATTATGACAAGCTCATCCACGATGGCAAGTTGAAAGAAATGTTGATAACAAATATTTCATTCAATACTTAAAAGATATGAATTAAAGATTTCGATGTAACTAAAATGCACTCTTCTTGCCCAGTATTTCTGTGTGCTTTGTATTTTTAAGTATCATACAGTTAGCTTAGCAACTTGCTAAACCAATGTTGATGCTGTGTATTTTTATGCTTGTTGAAGTATCAAATTGTTAGCTTAGCATCATACTAACATCCAACCCTCTTGGATTGTTTTACCCATTATTTATGCTGTGTATTTTTGAGGTATCATACTGTTAGCTTAGCAACATGATAATGACAAATTCTGAACTATTTCACCCAATATTTGTGTGTACTGTATAGATTTATGCTTAATAAAGTATCATATAGTTAGTGTAGCAACAATCACTATTACAATAGTTGAGTTTCTCCTCATGAGAAGCAGTATTTGTGTGGTGTTCACTTCATTTCGGATGCTGCCTTAAAAGGTAGCGGTCTAGGTAGTAGATGGCAAGGAAGCTCTCTAGATTTTGTGGTTTATGTGAATATGCCTTTTGATATCATTTTCTTGCTGTGTTTTTGTAGGAGAACCAGAGATAGTAGACCACCTGGTGTTCATGGTTCACGGTATCGGTCCGGCCTGTGACGTACGTCTCCGTGGCATTGTCCAGTGTGGTGAGCCTTTATCATCTAAAACTGAATACATGCACTTTTCGAAGCTGTCGAACTGTTAGCAAGCCATGTTTTTGACATGTAACAAATTATTGTACCATTTTCTTTAAAGGAATATTCTGACATTTTTTTCATGCTCTGCTGCAGTTAATGAATTTCGAAACGCCTCCAACAGCCTCATAGAGAGCCACTTCAGGCAGATTGAGGACTCATGCATTATTGGAAGGGTTGAGTACCTTCCAGTCAACTGGCACAAAGTCTTGCACGGAGAAACTACAGGAGTTGACAAGTAATATGTTTGACTCTTCTTGTATCAGGCTGATTCCATGTCAACTCAACCAGAGATCCCTGACTTAAATTTTTGGTTTTGTTAATATTTTTTTCTGGTGAATGATATACAGAAATGTCTGGAAACTCCAGAAAAAAAAGAGTATTTATGGCACTCAGACAGGTATTTTCTATGCCATTGTTTTGATAGAATGAAACAAGATTCATTTCTAGTTTCAACATTATTTGTTCTTCCGACATTCCTCTTTACAAGAAAAAAAGTATTTGGTTTTTCACCTCTGAAAATGTGTACAATTTATCGGTTTACTCTTGGAGCCATATTTAGATCCCAGTATCTCTGGAACTGAATCATACATAGCCTTAAAAATGAAGATGCCAAAAGGAAAGCTTGTTAAGACCCAATATGTAAAAGGGCATTAAAATGCCTTTAATACTTCTTGCGTTACAGGCATAGAGAATAAACTTGAAAATAGCTTTTTCCCATTTTTGAACCATATTGCTGAAGTCAACAGATTTTACTAACAGACCTACCAATCGCTGTGTAAAAATACCATAATCATGCTGACATCTTTCTGAAGTCATTTTTACCCCTGTAATTTGGCTCTGAATCTCAGGTGAAAATTGTCATTTTGACCCTTCTCAACGAAATAGCGGAAATATTCAGTAAATATACATCCATGACATTTAATATTTTGGCTTTCATCACTATACATGTTTATCTTTCTTCAGAGAAAAAAAAATCAAACATTTGAGCCGGGGAAATTAATGAAATTTGATTGATTTGACACGGAATGACCCATTAATAAATGTATTTTATGTGTGTAATACACACATAATTCTTTTACTGTTTTATTTCTATTTTTAATAGAGACATTGAGAGAATCACTCTCCCTAGCATTAGCCGCCTGCGTCATTTCAGCAACGACACAGTGCTGGACCTTTTCTTCTACAATAGCGCTACGTACTGCCAAACTATTGTGGATACAGTGGCCTCTGAGATCAACCGTTTGCACAGCCTCTTCCTCCAGAGAAATCCACACTTCACAGGACACGTTTCTCTGGTTGGACACAGCCTCGGTACATAGCCTTAACTGTACTTTTTGGAACAGAATGACTTTTGCATGGTTTGGTGATGTAATAATAACCTGTACTTATGGAGAGTATATTATAACAATGTTATAATAATGTGTCTTGTTTGACACAGGCTCATTGATCCTTTTTGATCTCCTGACCAATCAAGAGACTGATGCAGATGGCACACCTCATGAGGTTTGTACCAGTTTCGGTACTGTTTTCAATAGGTGAAATAAAGCTGAAATAAAATAAAATAGGAATATCACATGGAAATATTACACATTACAAGCTGAAGTGCTACATTTACTTAAACTAAAATTGAAATAAAAATAAATTGACAGACATAGAAGTATTAAAAACAATAATGATGACAAAAAGATCAATTATTTAAAGTTAAATGAAAATTTAATATATAAAAATAAGCTAATTCACACTATCAATAAATGCTATTTTAGTATATAAACAATACTAAAATAACTGGTTCGCACAGAAACTATTTTTGTCATACTATGTAATCAAATAATTATTTAGTAATAAACATGAATGCATCACTTTGAATGGTTATTGTCTAAAATACTACAATATGCTTTGAGAAACATAACATCCAAGTTTCTGGGCATTGATGAATTTTAATATGTGACTAATAAATATAACTATTTATTGAATTCAAATAAATGCAGCATCATTAAAATGTCTCTGCATGACATTTTGACTTGTCTAACAACTAAAAAGAAAGATTAATGTTTTATTATTATTATTATTATTATTGTTAAAGATTTTATAGATAATTTATTTGATATTTAAATGTTTTTAATATTTAAAAAATATTTAATAAATCAATTATTTGCTTTGAAACATGTATAGTGAATTTCAGCTTTTGCACCTTATTGTACTTTAGCTTTTATACATTTCAAAGATCACAGTTTAAGAAGAATGTATTTTTGTGGTCTGCACAGCTCCGTGAGGACGCTCATGTAGACACAGGCTGCGGTTCCTATGAGAGTCTGGAGGAGGCGCTGAAGGCCCATGGGTTGGAGGAGCACCTCAATGTACTGCACAGAGAACAAATGGATATGGAGTCCTTGGTCAGTGTTGTTGTTGTTTTTTTTTTGTCCTGAATCACACATATGTTAAAAACACAACGCTCCAATTCTTCATTTTCACCCTTCTTATTCCAATTAAATTGTTGCAGATGCTTTGCTCAGAGAAGGACCTAAAAGATATCGGAATACCTCTAGGTCCACGCAAGAAAATTATGAACTGTGTGAAGAAATGGAAGGTAATTCCTGAAATTCTTTATAGCCCTGTGTTTAGGAGCTCAGTGGTTCATGGCAGAAATGGAAAGGTTTGCAATGAAGCTTAATTGTGTGCAGTTTCCTCTCCACACCCAAAAATGGAAGGGAAGACAGATAAGAGTCCATTGTTTTAGATCGGATTGTCTGCTTTGACACTTTCTAGTAACTACTTCTTGAATATCCAACAGCACTCTAGATCCAGAAGTGGACATGCAGCCCAAAATGAGACAAACTCACCAAGTCTAGGGATGAGAAATGCTCATGAACATCAGACCCCCACCACTAGTGCAGTTGATTATCAGCATTTTGATGTTGGCATTGGACAAGTAAGTTAATTATATAAGTTTTTAATATATATCTAATATATATAGATAGTAAATCAGCGTATTAGAATGATTTCTGAATGATCATGTGACACTGAAGACTGGTGTAATGGCTGCTGAAAATTCAGCTTTGCATCACACAAATAAATTATATTTTAAAGTGTATTAAAATAGAAAACTTATTTTAAGTTGCAACAATATTTCACAATATTACTGTATTTTTTCTGCATTTTTGATCAAATAAATGCCGCCTTGATGAGCATAAGAGACTTCTTTAAATTTAAACACACACACGCACACTTTTATTTTTTTGTAACATTGTAAGTGTCTTTACTGTCACTTTTGATCAATTCTTGCCCTTGCTGAAAAGTATTCATTTGTTTATATATTTGTTTGTTTATATATATATTCATTTTGTTATATATATATTAGAATTTATTATTGTAGTAATATATAATGGGGTATAAATAATAATAAATATGGAGTGAGAAGTATTTATTTATGCTTTATTGTATTTTTAATACATTAACATTTAATCTCATATATAAAAATATTTGTTTTATGTTTTTTCTGTATTCCTCCAAGTTTGGGCTGCTATTGTCTTTTGAATCTCCACTGATATGAATAGAAACATCTTAAAAATTCAAAGGATCTTAAATTACAGTTGCCAAATAACTCCTCCTTTATTTCGCAGGTATCCATTGATTATCCTCAGTTAGCCTTTCATCCGCAGATATTCTTTGCCATGGGTTCACCCATAGGAATGTTTTTAACAGTTAGAGGTCTGAAGAGGATAGATCCTAATTACAGCTTCCCAACCTGCAAGAGTTTCTACAACATCTTCCATCCAGTAAGACACTCTCCAGAACACTGAGAACCATACAACTTCCTTAGAGCTCTGTTCTTACACCTTGAATGTGATCTGTACAGTTTGACCCAGTGGCATATCGAATCGAGCCCATGATTTTGTCTCAAGATGTGGACTTGCCGCCCATGTTGATACCCCATCATAAAGGCAGAAAAAGGATGCACCTCGGTATGTCAAAATCTGTAGTGTTGATATTCTAAAATGACTAAATATTGCTAAATGAAATGCCTTGATGCCTACAGAACTCAAAGAAGGTTTGACTCGAGTCAGTTCTGATTTAATGGGATCCCTACGAATGGTTTGGCAGAGCATTTCTCAGGTCCCAACGCCAGCGCTCGCAGAGGGTGGAATCAGCTCGATGACCCCTACAGATGAAACCGAAGGTATCTAATGAAACTTTTTGGATTCAGATATTTATAAAATCCATCTCATATTTCAAATGTCCCTCCTTAAATTTGAATATTTGTCATGCAGTATCACCAATGGAACAGGAGGACAAAAACTTCACCAAGGTGGGGATGTTGAATCGTGGGCGACGTATTGACTTTGTCCTTCAGGAGACACCGATTGAAAGTTTCAATGAGTACCTTTTTGCCATACAGAGCCATTTGTGCTACTGGTAAGAGAAAGTCTGTCCTGACACTTGTTATGGTGTATTGTTTATGTGCTCTGAAGTCTATAATTCTTTCTGTTTTGTTTGCAGGGAGTCAGAAGATACTGCTCTGCTGGTGCTGAGAGAGATTTATGGAAAAATTCCAGTGAGGAACGCTCAGTTATAAATGTTATATATGTACCTTTTGTACTGTACAACAACCTTTAAAGCCAGTTCAGTCCACACTGAGTCTGTTTGCTTCACATATTTTAACCAGCCATCCAATAAACTACCTAAAAAAATTAAGAATTTGAATTTGGAATCCCAGTTCAACTATTGCCAGGTATTGGGATATTGTTGCAGTATTCTTGAAGCAGGATTAATAACATTTGATACGCACAATAACCTTTTGTGCAATAATGTGTACTGTAATAGAAACTTGCATTTAATGTAACTTTGGTCAGTATTTTCTAATTTTCCAGTTAATTAATTCATATTATGTATTTATAATTTTTGGATATTTGTGATGTTTTTTTAATTATATTATTAAACTCCTAACCCCAGATTATTTTTTGTGACGCCTTTATCTAAATTCGATTTAGTTGCTAGACATTCTTCAGATACCAACACTGTGTCTTTAAGGCAGAATTCAGATCATAGTCACCGGGAAGTTCGTTCATTTCCCATTTATCCTTCTGGAATAGTGCGCCACACATTACAAAACATCCCCTTTCCATACAGAGTCATGAACTGCCCTCCCTTCCTCCGCCAAGAATTCCACACAGCCAATGAACACAACAGCATTACGCCGTCAGGATTTACGAGACTTTACCGTCTCTTTAAATGTAAACGTTCCGCTACGCGAGGAAATTCAAACTATTTATTAAGATTTGGGGAAAAAAGAAAGAAGTTTGCATGAAGATGCCCAGCCCTTGAAAAAAGGTGAGGAAACGCTCTTATCCCACTAGAGTGTTACAGAAATGTTTCTTTTTTCTTTTTTTCTTATCTGCTTGGAGGGAATTAAAACTCCTTCCGAAGATGAAGCCGGAGATGTTATGTTTCAGACTCACGATGCTCACGAGGTAGAAAAGTTTCAAATTTGCTCAGTTGAATAAGCATTAAATAATTTCTTATTAATAGTCCGTTAAATCAAATGGAATATTTACATCGTTCATCTTAGAATGTTCGATTTTCAACATTCTAGAGCCTCGTTCTTTTGAGTAGAATCTTTCAATGAGTCAGTTGAACCGGCTAACAAAATTTCTTTACGAATCAGACCGAACCGTTCTCGAGTCAAGTCTTTCCGAACTGTCAAACTTTGTTTCTGTCAGCTATGTCTGACTCGTAAATAAGCCAGTGGTATAAGAACATTTGAAGCGAATTACGAGCACGGCGTAAAAACCGGTGTTTTTCTTTAAAGAGCTTAATGAAAACAAACTGTTCTTCAGAAAACTTCCTATAAACGGATAATGAACTTTTATAAGCACTCCATTTGCGCTATTTTAAAGTGACAGTTAACCAAAAATATTCAAGTTCTCTCATTACTCGCTCTTCTGTTGTTCCAACTCCATGACTGACTTTCATCAGTGGAACACAAACGGAGAAATTTAGCAGAATGTTACGGACTGACAGCCTCGGCATTCACTTTCATTATAGAAAAATATGTTACTGCAAATTAAAGTGACTGAGGAATATTCTTGTGTTCCACTCAAGAAAAAATGGCGTGAAGGTTTGGAACAACATAATGGCACATAATGAGTTTTTTTTTTTCATAGAATATTTATAACACTCTATTAAATACTAATGAAATGTCTAAATCAGTACAAGGAGATTCATCTGCATGTGCCTCTAGAGGGTTTTCACAGGTTCAGTCACTTCATTTAGTCTCCAGCTGTTAATTTATTAAAACTTTATTCTTTAATATTTATGTTTATCAAGTTTATTCTTATTTCTTATATATCCACTGTGTTCTAGGCTAAAAATGTGACTTCAAAATGCTTTACTACTTCCTTGGGAAAATATTTGTTTTCTTAACCTATCCATGTCTTTTAGGCTTAACTCAAGTCACCCTTTTTGAATCTAATCCAAACTTGGTCATAATGTTGTGTCCCAAAAAGGGTGCTGTTGTTTTCACAATTATGCCATTTGGTCCCCTCACCAAAATGTAAAAACCTAGTTAGTGGGACTTACACACATCAGCGCACAAATTTTATAATCCTGTTGTTCCATTCATAGTCACAAGGTTTACTAGTTCATGGAAATGTCTGGGAAATGTAAATACCCGCATCATCTTTGATCATCAGCCATGGAAACTTTATCTGGGATATGCTGAAAGAAATGAAGAGCTGAACGTACTCATTACATGATCAGTCACATGCGATAACCACTTGAAAAAAAAGACCTCTGCATTGAAGTCAGTAATGTAGAATGTAATGTAGTAATGTAAAATTGTGTCTCTGCTTTATCCACCGACGCAAAGGTCAGTTCACTCTCTAGACTCATACAAAGAAAGTCATACAAGTCCCCAAACTGCCCACATTCGGAAAGTTTAAATCAGAGACCCTCGGGTTTGTATAAAGACTCACTGTTTTTCAAAGTGCTGAGACACTGAATCAAGAAACTAGGACATGAAATTCCAAATTTAACAAAAATATAAAACATTAAATGCCTGTCTCATGATTCTGTCAGAAAAAAAGTTCATGTGTTCAATGGAATGGATTTGAAAAAAAAATTTGCATTACATCACTTGCTCACCAATGGATCCTCTGCAGTGAATGGGTGCCGTCATAATAAGAAGTGATTAAAAACATCACAATAAGCACACAATAACAGATTTGTTTATTACAAACACACAGCTTTTCAATTCACAAGACATTAATTGATGGACTGGAGTCATGGATTACTGAGACATTTTTAGCAGCTGTTTGGACTCTCATTCTGACGGCACCCCTTCACTGCAGAGGATCCATTAGTTAGCAAGGGATGTAATGCTAAATTTCTCCAGATCTGTTGCTAGGAGGAAACAAACTCATCTACATCTTGGATGGCCTGTGGGTGAGAATTTTCAGTAAATTTTCATTTTGGGTGAACTATTCCTTTAAGTGACTATCTGGCTCCAAAGGCCTTTACATGTGGATTACGTCATCTTGGCTTGATTTTCTCTTTTTTTCTGGTATTTCCAAGTTTCTTGAGACTGAAGGGTGAGGTCACACGTAAAACCACTCATTGCTTGGAAATGTAGAGTCTTGTGCCAGTCAGTTGGGTTACAGTGCTAGAGGGTGAAACTTTAGTTCTAGTCTTGTGAATCTGAAGTGAAGCACCCTCTTTCATGCTCACAAATTTGGATACCCCTACAGTGTGCAGTGGACTATGTAATCATCCCTTGTGGAAGGAGGATGTGGAAAGATGTTGAGTCAACAAAGGGAAGTTTCCCAGCCTGAGATTGCTCATGGTTCCATGCCTCCGAAAAGAGTGTAGATACATCTGAGACCCGACTGAAGAGAATTTGTCATGTTCCTGACCTCTAGTTCTGCTTGTTGCATGGCAACTACGTAAACACACATAAGCACATGCTGAGTCTTATATTTGGATTCTCTTCAGCTTTATAGGGGTGTTTGGTTCTTGTTTTCAGAATAACTTTATTAAGCTGTTGTCTTTATGTGGTTATTTATGGTCCGCTCAGCAAAGCAGAATGCATTGAATTTTTTTTCCCCAAGTATGTTCCATGTCTACCAGCCTCATGTGCTTTGAAGGATTCTCTACAATGAGCTTTCTTCATGAGCTCTTTTCTTGTTTCATACACTCAACTAGTTGCCTATTTGCTCGCCCACACCACAAGAGGGCGGACTTTATCAGATTTAGTCGTCACCCTTTTTCTAAAAGCTTTCACTGGATTGAAAGTGCACACCCTAATTTAGAGCGATTTGGTCTTTATTATGACATCTCAAAGTAATTATGACATGAGAGAAAATTAACAAAAATATTTTGGTATTATAATTCATTTAAATTTAATTCACTTTCACAACTTTCATCAACAACAAATCATTATTATATTTTATATAAGATGTTGTAAAGCGTGTGATGGCAGCTACACAGTGCAATATGTTTGTGCAACACTGTTTAAGCGCACTGGTCAAATTTTGGTGATGTAGACATGTCAAAATGAGACAATTCATCACAGAGCTGACAAAATATATAATGTACAATGCCAGGTTTATTAGAAAGCTAGAATAAGAAACAAGCTAAAGCAGAGGCACAATGCAAAGAAGAAGACTTTGTGTGTGTGTGTGTGTGTGTGTGTGTGTGTGTGTGTGTGTGTGTGGAGTTGTTAAATGGTTGTGGATGAGGTGTGTCTTTGGCTGCTTTTTGAATATTGAGACATTCTGTTGCTTTGACAAACCAGCCAACCAAATGTATCCCAGAGCAACATCAGTTCAGAAATGTTCAGTGTTAGCTCTCAACGGCAATGTGAGATCTGCAAATTTAGGTTAAAAAGTGTCAGGTATATGTGAGGGAAACCTTCAGCTGAAGCTTTTGCCTGGAGCTTTTACAACTTGTAACGACTTTTAAAGGTACTTGAAGGTATAGAATGTGTAATGTAACACTACACTGTTAGAAATTGTTGTAGATTTTGCAGCACATTACTGTAAAAACCTACAGCACAATACCACATTTAACCATTACATTGCAGTACTGTAATTTATAGTGCATTCTAGGTCATTTTGACTGAGTGGGAAAATTTTACAGTATATTTTAGTGCTACTGTAACCTTGCTGTAGCCTGGCTGTAATACGGCACGCAATAATACAGGATTGCTGTAAATAACGCGCCACCTGACGTCACATCACACAGGCAGAACACAAGTGCTGCTTACCGGAGAGTGACACGGAATGGCGGATTTCTGGAAGTTCGGTAAGTTATTTTATTATTTATGCTATAGTGTACATGTTATTAGTGTGGAATTAAACCACTAAAGTTAGTTTAGCCAGCGACCGTTGTAATCGCCTCCCTCGCGCTGTAGTTGAAAACTCCGTGAGTTAGATGCGCTTTTTCACCCCGCTGCTCTCCCGACATTTTCGGATATAGCTTAGTGAATTATCTTAGTTTTTATTTCGACCAAACTGTGGAAAGACAAACAGATCGTTTTGGTGAGTTTTATTTTGTTTCTGTCAAGTTTGAACAAAGCTTGCTTTACTGTGGTGTGCGAGGTAAATTACCTTGTTTGTCACTGGAATCTGCTGGGTTTGAGGAGATCGATAAACGGCCGTTTGAGTTTAAACAAAAGCGATATTACGATTAAAAAAAATGTCTATCTCCGTAGGGATCCTTTTTATAATGTCTGATTCGAGACTGTCAGTGACAAAAATGGGTACTTTTTAGACACATTAACGGTGCGGAAAAAAAAAAGATATGCTTCACAACCGATGGCAGCAGCGCTCGCAGTAGGCTACTGGACATCTTCTAGTCACTTACTTAGACACAAAGACATGTGAAAACATGGTTGAAAAATACAGTTTCATTTGCAACGTAAATGGGTGGTTTGGGGTCAGAGATATTGGTACCAGATTATTAACTATTTGGGCGGGAGACCCGTTCTGTAGCATGGTGATTGAGAAAAATGTTTATGATAATAAAAATATGATGAGTGGTAAATTACTTTTATCACAGTTACTAATGATCTATTAGGCAACAAAGACAAAATGCATGCTTTGGCAAAATATTCAGCAATGTCAAGCATTCTGAGTTTTTTTTTTTTTTTTCTTTAAATAACCTTGATGTATTGTTGGAGTATATGATGTGTATAGGCAAAAGTCTATGTGTTTTTAGTCTATACATCGTCAACAAGTAACACATCACTGAATCAAATTTACTTTGATTTCTTGCAGCTCTTACAGTGTGGTCCACCTGTCTTTGCACCATGGGAAGGGCACTGCTGTCACAAGGCAGTCTATACATATTTTGTAAGTATTATTTAATTTAATTTATGCATTTATTTATGCTACAGAATTTTCACTGACTATTTTCCCCTTATGCTGTCTGTTCATCTTTGTTGGTGCTGTGTATGACAATTTTTGTTGTTCACGACTGTGTTTCAGTTTCACCACTGATGGGAAGAAATGTACTGCCAAACAGGGAGTGAGCAGGAGATCAGGACAGTAGTGCAGAGTGATGGCCATCAACCCCGCATGTCAACCGCTTCATTCAGCCCATGATGATGTTTAAGTGGAGGACTTCACACAGAGGGTCAGTGGCCTGTTTGCCACCACCCACCTGCCCTACAGTTAGAGGCGACGGCTGTGGGACACTTGTTGTTGTTTTTGCTCATTTTTAAGATATTATATATTTTAAGATAAATCAAGTTCTCTCTTAGGACAGTGATTCCCAGTCCATCCCTCAAGATGTATGTTTGTGTTTTATTTATATTCTTGCACACTTAAAATGTTTTCATGGCTGTACTGTATTCTGGGTAGCAAACACAGAACTAAATGTTTTGAAATGTTTTAATAAAAATATTTTTGAAAATATGTTTTGGATTGCCTTTTGATCTGTAATGTTTTTCTGAAGCAGAGTAGTACTATAATTTTTAATTATTATAATTTTAAATATGTATGTACTGTACCCACTATATATATTAAAATATAGCCAAATATAGTGGAAATAATGTAAGAATTGCAAAGTACTGCAAAAATATAGTAAAATACTGTTTTGTAGTTATACAGTACTGTTTTAAATGACTGTAAAGTTGCATTACAGTACATTGCTGTAAAACCAATATACTGTAACTTGCTGGCAACCATGCTGCCAGTAACTTACTGTAAAAATACAGGGAAATTGTTAACAGTGTATGTTTGTTCATTTGTATCCTTACTGCGATTACTGTAACAGCTCCTATAAAACTCCTATAAAACAGCTCCTATAAAACTCCAGATTGTGGTAATTTACCACCCCCCTGGCCAAATTCTAGGTACCTTCCTAGAGGAGCTGGACGGGCTGCTGTCCTCTTTCATGGAGGATGGCACTCCACTCTTAGTCTTTGGCAATTTCAACATTCATCTAGACAAGCC
>JAFVLL020024330.1:0-32944 GCA_021397915.2 Tor tambroides | reverse complement strand
GCCACAACACAACGAAATTAGCAACTAATTAGGGAAACAAGCCACAACACAATGGAAACAAGCCACAACACAACGGAAACAAGCCACAACACAACGAAATTAGCAACTAATTAGGGAAACAAGCCACAACACAACGGAAACAAGCCACATCACAACGGAAACAAGCCACAACACAACGAAATTAGCACATCACAACGGAAACAAGCCACAACACAACGGAAACAAGCCACAACACAACGGAAACAAGCCGCAACACAACGAAATTAGCACATCACAACGGAAACAAGCCACAACACAACGGAAACAAGCCACAACACAACGGAAACAAGCCACAACACAACGAAATTAGCAACTAATTAGGGAAACAAGCCACAACACAACGGAAACAAGCCACATCACAACGGAAACAAGCCACAACACAACGAAATTAGCAACTAATTACGGAAACAAGCCGCAACACATTGAAATTAGCACAACACAACGGAAACAATCCACAATACAGCGAAATTAGCACAAGACAACGAAATTAGCCCTATGCGTCGTGTTGTGGCAATTTCATTGTGTTTTGCACTGCTGGGCCACCTTAGAAAATGAATCCACACTGGGTAAACACCCTCTGGCTCAGCCGGCAGTAGCCCCCAACTCTCGCTATTGGCTGGGCAATAGGTATGCAAATACATAGATTGACAGGCAGGTAGGACATCCTATCATTGCATTCGGTCCTGAGCCTTCCATCAAAGTCCCTTGCTTCCATGGAAGAAATATATTTATACTTATATATTTAGAACACTTGAATTACTGATTTTTGTCAGGATGTGAAGATACTGTACTTAAGGGACTATCTTTATGATGTTTCTCAGTATTTAAAAAACTGCTCTCTTTACTATTACAGGACGTTGATCTGCAGCAAAAGAAGGGAATTCATTGTTGTCATTTGTGTACTGCTAGGAGTCCACCACTAGAGGTAGATGCACACACAGGGTTAAAACAGACATAAATTAATGATAATAGTTCTTAAACCTGTGTTTTCTGACACAAATTCAAATCCCTTCCCACTATCATCTGTTCACTTTTTCCCCCTCTTACCTTTCCATGCCAGACAGAGATTCTTGGGAGCTTTTAAAACAGTCCCATCTGGCTTTGACTTGTCCAAAGGACTGCCTGAGGCCTGAATCACAAGCTCCATCTTAAAACCGTCAGAATCCAGATATGATAAAGCAACTGGCAGGAGATTGAGCAGTTACAGTACGATTAGTCATTATCCTTTCATCTGATTCCCCCAGTAGCTTTCTAATAATGAACATCCTGTTTCTGAGGACAAACCAACAGAGCACCTGAGAAAGTGATGGTGTAATTTAATGATAAAGCTTTGTTCTGTCACTTAGAAATATTTATACTGAGCTGTAGAGATAAAAATGTATAATGTTTGCGTCTAAAACATTCGGCATATAATGTGGATATTTTATATGTAATGCACCTAAACATTTCCAGATGGTCATACCATTGTAAGAGCCCCTGAATCTCTTCTTTCTGTCTCTGTAAATGTAGAAGGTCCTTCTTAGGCGTGCAGGGTTCTCACGGAGGGGGCGGATCCATAAGAAGCAGGTTGATTCTCTCTCTGTATTAATCTCTGTCAGTGTGTCATTGTGTGTGTTTGAGACAGAAAGAGAAGGGGAGGGCTGCTATAAAGGCCAGTTCCCTGTTGCTCGCTCCCATTCCTTCTGTTTTTTCAGTGGGTTTGATCTGCAGGGGATACTCCAGTATGATACTCCTGTTTACGGCCACCTTTAATATCCTGGCGCTGTCCTCCCTGGACCAGGTGGAGTCTTCAGCATATGACAAGATAGTCACACACAGTCGCATCAGGGCTAAGAATGAAGGGTAAGGGTTGAATGTTTTAATGGTTCACCTTTACTGGCTGGGAAAGGTGGTCAGTTTTGTTAATATTTTTGATGACATCAAATGTAAAATTTCATATTGAAAATCTGGGATGCAAAATGATATCTATACCACTTAGATTAGACAAAGAAACACAATTTCTTGGTCACTAATTAAGAATGATTTTTTTAATGAAAGGTGTGAAATGTACCATTTGAAATTGTGTAAATTCTATATCTCTTTTTTGCCTTTCACTCAAATTATGCAGATATGTAATATTTATTAATGGAAAAAATTTATTAAATTGCAAAATTAGATTAAATTGTATTAAATTTAAAAAGTTAAGTAATATTAAGTCTTTCATTTATCTAATATACAGTATGAATCCATGTTCATTTAAATAAAATATCTATATAAATAACACTATTTTATTGTATTTTTATTGTGCATGTAATTTAAACTGAAGCTGAAAAATTACATTTATAATTTTTATAAATATTAATGAATAATACACATATACAATATAATTTATTATATTATGATAAAACATATTCTGCATTTTATCTACGTATCATTTTACAGTTGCAGAAATCTGTGTCATTAATATGTGATTTAAAAATGCAAAATATTTTAATCTATTTTATTTATTGACCATACATTAATTTCTAAAACATAAATAGGCTAAAGTAGCCATTTTCGCTTTGTTCAGTCAGCTATTTAAAGCAATTCGTCAAGACTTCTATATAATCACATGCCTAATTGAACACCCTGTGGCCTGTAAGTCTGTCATGTATGCAGTTATCATCCATCCCCAGAGGGTTTTTTATAATGCATATGATCTGCTGTCTTTTCCAGGCCCAATGTGTGCGCCTTACAGCAGGTCATGGGGACCAAGAAAAAGTACTTCAGCACATGCAGGAACTGGTACAACAAATCCATCTGTGGCAAAAAGGCGTAAGTTATCCATTGTTTTTCACACTGACACTCTCTTCTTCAGCTGGTTTCTGCCCAAGGTCTCATTAGAGGTCACAGGTCACCATGAGAAAGCACCTGTGGTTCTGAAGGTGACGGTGGGTCATGTTGGTGATGGATTGCATTGGTTAAGCTTCTTCGGTGCTGTAGGGTGTGTTCAGGGAAAGTGGATGAAGCAGAAGCATTTGAAGCTGTTTTGTAGTCTTCATACAGATCACTTTTCTTTGTTTTGTATTAGTAATGATTCAAGACAGTTGGATTTTTGCCAAAACAAGCTGGTCCAGAGCATAAATACTCCCTAGAGCAATATGATTTATGATACAAAAACTTATTACACTTAGGAGCTCTTCTGCCAGCTCACAGCAGGATGAAACAACAGTTGTCAGCTTAGTGCATCTTACTGTACTTGTTTATGGCAGATAAACCGCAGCTCATGTGCGCTGACTATGACATGTTTATTGTCGCTCCACTGGCTTCTCTCTCTGTTTTCTTCACAAATGCCACACTAATTTACTGCATGTTCACTGAGAGGATGATGTAAGCGTGTGTCTGGGCTCTGAGAGACTGTGATGGAGGCCTCAGGGACTGGTGACTAGTAATTGGCAGGCAAAACTTTTCAGGCTCAACTCAGCCTTTCCACTGGCAGAGATCTGTTGTGTGTGAAAGAAAAGAGAAAAACCTTTGGCCTCAGGAAATGTCTGTGTTTGGTTGTGCAGTTTTTTTCTGTCATTCTCTTTTTTGATCTTAGGTATCTCCATATGTCCGGCTTCCATGTTTTATGGGAACATTCCGCAGACGTAATGGTTTTAATACTGTACAAATTGTATTTTCTATCCCCTTCCCCTACCCCTCACACAAAACTTTCTGCGTTTTTAGATTAGATAAATAAATAAATAAATACATACATACATACATACATACATACATAAATCTGTATGATATACAGGCTGTTTTCCTCATGGGACCAAAAAATCTCCCCACAAAGTCAAAATTTACTGGTATTACTATCCTTGTAAACTACATTTGGTACCCATGATGTAGGTAATACCAGGTACACACACACGCACACACACACACACACACACACACACACACACATTTATTCATACTGGTCAAAATTTTGGAATAATGACTTTTTAATGTTTTTGAAAGAGGTGTCTTATATTCATCATGGCTACTTTTATTTGAAACATGGAGTATAAACTGTAGTGTTGTGAAATATGATTACAATTTAAAAGAACTGTTTTCTATTTTAATATATTTTATAATGTAATTTATTCCTGTGATGGAAAAGCTGAATTTTCAATGAATCTTCAGGGAATTCTTCAGTGTTGCAGGATTATTCCAATATGCTGATTTGGTTGTTATAAATTATTATTGGTGCTCAGCAATTAACAATGGTTCTTATTATAATCTATGTTGAAAGCATTTTTTTTTTTTTTTTTTGGAAACAATGATATATTTTTTTCAGCCTTTTTGATGAAAAGAAATTCCAAAGGAACAAAATTTGAAATAGATCAATTTATAATTTTATAAATGTCTGTCGCTTTTGATGAATTTAATGCTTCCTAGCTGAATTTCTTTTTTATTAATTTTCTTTTCTTTTTTTCCCCTTACCCCAAACATATGAATGGTAATGTGTCACGGTTTCTACATAATATTAAGCAGCAAAAAGATTTTCAAATAGAAAACAATAGATATTAATTTATAATACATTTTATTCACATATACATATTTATTCACATATATTTAATTGTCCAGTTGAACTATTGTACAATTAACTGTACTTTTTGCAGCCACTGTATGTGTAGGACAATTTGTATAGGTGTGGTCTCAGTGTGTTTGGTTGTGTGTGTGTGTGTGTGTGTTTAATCGTGCAGCAGCATGTCCATGCAGGAACCTAAAGGACCGATTCTTCTTCATACCTGTAGTCTTCAGACATACATTGATTTTGGAAGAGAGAAACAAAATAAATATTCTCAGCTCCTTTTTTTAAGCTTTAAATTATTTCATAACTGTTGCCCTTAGTTTAACTTTCTCATGAGAGACTTATAAAGAATTACAATGAGGCTCCTGCGAACTTTAATCAATCTCCTGTGAGATTTGTGATACAGCTCAATTGTCATCTATTTTCTCACCTGCAGTGTTGTTTTCTCCTGGATTTCTTCCAGCATATATGGCTGTGGCCTCTCTGGTCACTGTAGGAAACATATGAAAGCAATTTTGAATGTGTCTACTGGGAGGTCAGTAATAAAAACACTAAAGACCCCTGCTTGGCGTCCCCCTCCCTAGTTCCCCCTGACTAAACTCTGGGCAGCAGTAGGTCCGGACCTGCCCAGCTTGCTGTCTCTCCTCTGGCCGCACTGGGGAAAGTTTGAGTCAGGCCTCTCTCAGGGGTCCCGCTGGCTTCCTTTTTCCTTCCTTCACCGACACTGGGAAAATTGTCCAGTGTCAGGGGATGAACTCCTCCACAGCTGCAATGTCTGTGCCTCCACATGCTATCATGATGATAAAAAAGAGAAATAGAGCAATTGAGTCTGTGCAGTATCAGGTGTGTGCTTCCAACCATATCGCTGCCTGACAAACAGCAGGCCTACATAGCATGATAATTCTCAAAACCACAGATCTCTCGCTAAAACCAGTGAGGAACGACATTAGTCATGGGAGAATTTCATTCACACCATCTGCAGACAGCTGTTAGATAGCTTCTTTGCTCTTTTTTTAGTGCATTAGAACAGCTTTTAGGCCAGCAGCCAACATTCAAATGAGTGTGTTTACTCTTAATAAATATCTAAAATGAAAATAAAATAAAATAAAAAAAGGTTTATACAGACTAAGATATTTAGCATGGAAAGGAGATTTTGTTTTCTTTACCAACTTTTTCCCACAAACTATATTTTTGGAAGTATTAGTGTACTTAATTTTTCACATGACATTTCACTTTGATATCTCTAGACATCATTTAGATTAAATGAGGAGCAAATTGAGAAATTTCGAAAGTCTTTTTTTTTTTTTTCATTAGGAAAAGGATCCAAATCTGTCTCCTCTGAAGTTTCAGGAGAAATCTCTCCTGGGCTCAGATTTGCCAAACGTTAGGAGATTTCAGTTTAAACTTGTACTTGAAAAAGAATTTGCACTTGAAAGAGAATTTTTGATCATTTTATATACCTGCTACTTTCTCATTTGTATCAGATTTTACATTACCTAAGGAACTGAATGCGAAACATCTAAAACAAAGTTGATACTTGCATGAAATGTAACCGAGACCACCTGAGCCACCTTTTGAGCAATAAAATTTCCTCTGAGAGTACATATCAACCTGTACGCTCATGATGTGTTCAATAAACTGCTGGAACACTTCAAATTTTTCCCCACTGCATGCCTCATTTACTATAGAGATACCAGCTGAAGTTACTGTTAAAAATAAACGTCAATCATACTGTCAAAACAGCCCAGAGGCAAGTGACCTTACACGTTTCAGACCATACGCTTTCTCTGTCAGGGCAGGCTCAGATTTGGGTTGTTGCCCTCTTATGTTGTCCAATTTTCGAGGATTTGCCGATGAGGTAATACTGTGGAACCTGAGGTTTAGTTTAACTGTCAACATTCAATGGAGAAATTATACAGGAATAGCCTGTTGTCTTATAATATACTGATATATTTTTGGTCATTGAATGTGTACAGAGCGGGGCTTTTAGTGTCTTGTGTCTTTGTGTTTTTAAGACTTACTATAATGATGGTGGATTATATAAATGTTTTTTACACATTACACATCTTATTTAGACATATATTGATTCCAGCAGTTTGTGAGACAATTCGGTTTTTAAAAACTGCAAAAAACACTAAATCAATATCAAATCCAGATAAAAGTCCAAATGTTTGAACAAACATGTTTTATATGAAAAAGACACATCTGAATACATTTAAAAATGAACAAGACATGCTTAGATAATTGATCACGTGAGTTTTCAGGACTTAATATGAACAAAATGTCAATTCCTTCCATTTTATATCATTGGAACAAATTTGGAAGGAATACAATATTTTAAATTCAATAGCTACCAAAGACAGTTATCATCTCAGCAACATCATTTGAATATGATGTATATCAGTTTTAATATTGTGATTCTTTCTGTGCAGGATGGTCTTATATGAGTGCTGTCCAGGTTATATGAAGTTAGAAGGGAAGCGTGGGTGCCCTGCAGGTCAGTATTCATTCATTTGACCAATAGAAATATTACTTATATTTTCTTAAAAGAATGAGTGGTTGTTAGAACATTGCTATATGGTCATGGATTTTTATTCCAAGCAGCACAATTTTTGAGGTGTAATTATGTCTGTTGCGCACATGCCAAAGGTTAATACATACGGTTATTTTTATTGTTAACTTGTTAAGCACCAACAATTATTACACGTTTGACTTCAGTTTAAGGTCATGCTTAGATTAAATGTCAGGTTACTCATTGGCTATGAGTTCAGTGGAGGAGGACATTAGCTTTTGTTCTCTAAACAAAATCCAGAACCAGCTGGCTGTACTTATACATGAGGTTAATGAGCCACAGCTAGTCTTGAACAAGGATACGAGGTTCACATCATGTGAAAGGATACTCTATTCAGTACTCTGTGCATGAGATTCTGTTGTTTATTTCCTTTAAATTTCGCTCTACCACCCAGTGGCTCCTATTGACACTGTGTTCGGCACCCTGGATCTGGTGAAAGCCAAGATCACCCAACGATACTCGGATCAATCCAAACTGAGGGAAGAACTCGAGGGAGCAGGATCTTACACAATGTTTGCGCCCAGTGACGATGCCTGGGAAGAGTTAGATCCTGTGAGTCAAATTCCCTGCCACGGTATACATCATTCAAGCCGCAGTATTTGCACGCTATGTTTAAATTGGTGATCAAATGTGCGTGTTATTAATAAATAAAGCATTGAATGGAACTTATTAAAAAGAAATAAATTGAGGAATATTCCATCATGCTGTCTTTTTTTTTTTTTCAAAGCTCTGACATTTTAGTGTTGTTTCTCTATTTCCAGGCATTGAAAGCTGCCTTGGTCAGCAATGGAAACACTGAGCTTTACAATACACTCCACTATCACATGGTCAACAAACGTCTTCTCACCAAGGACCTGAAGAATGATATGACCCTAGAGTCCATGTATAACAAACAAGGCCTCTATATCAATCACTACTCAAACGGAGTATGTTTCTCTTTTCTTCAAATTCATTGTGTGTTTTTAAGTATTGTTTTTTATATTGTTATAGTATTGTATAGCTTGTTTTAAGATATATTTTAATTTATGTTTTAATTTAATATTAGTTCATTAGTTTTACACATTTTGTTTTGTGCATTTGTCATTTTTATTTTATTTATTTTTTTTTATTTCTGTTTAGTTTAGCTGATTTATTTTTGCTGTAGTAATTATTAGTTCAGCTTAAACTTTTGTTTTTTTAAAGATTTTTTTAAATTTTATTTTATTTCAGACTTATTAAATGAACAAAAACTATTTTTATATTAATATTTTTACAAATACTTTTAGTTTTAGTTAAAAATTATGCACTGTAAAAAATTACCGTGATTTTAACGGTAAAAAACTGTGAAAATGCTGCAGAAAAAAACCTGTTAAATGGTTAATGATAAGTTCCTGTAAAATTTACAGTGAAAAACTGTAAACTGATGTTCCTAGAATTCCCTGCATTGCATTTCAAATTTTGTTTGAATTTGATGTTTTTTCTTTGAAATAACTATGTTTCTTCTTAGTTTTTTCTTATCAGTTAAGTTTATTAGGGTTGTATGTTAAATCTAATGTTGTTAAATTAATGTTTATTGCATATTTCAGTTTAATGAGTCTCACCATGATGGTGTTTAGTACTTGTGTGAATGACACTGTGCACCTTTTATATATGTTAGTATTTAAAAGCTGCTTGTGATGGGCTTTGGTTCATCATGTGACTTTCTCATCACCACCTGCATTTGGTGGTTATCAGTGTATTTCAAAGGTACAAAACAGATTTCAATACTTCAATAGGTTGGTATATTAACATTATATCAGTTAATGAAATTACGGTATTTAACTGTAAATTTAAGTTAAAACCGTAAAACCTAAAATGTTGTTACCGTATTTTTTACAGTAGAATTCTGGCAACCACAGCTGCCAGTTTTTTACTGTAAATTTTACGGAATTTTTTTTTACAGTGAGACACCGTTTGCACCTGCCATTATTTACTCACCCTCATGTCTTTCCAAACCCGTAAGACTTTCTTTCATCTGTGTAGCACAAAAGATATTTTGAGGAACGTTTCAACTATTTTTGTGAATATAGATCAATAGAGTCCAAAACAACATTACTTGGATACCATAAAAAAAATATTTTCAAAAACATTTTCTATATTAATTTTTGAATGAACTATATCCTCAACTACAATTTTAAGCTCTTTTTCAATGATTTTGCAGGTTGTCACTGTGAACTGTGCTAGGATCATTCACGGCAACCAGGTGGCCACTAATGGAGTTGTGCATGTCATTGATCGGGTCATCAGCGTCGTAAGCCAAACAATAAAGGACGTGATTGAATCCAACGATGATCTGGCTTCACTGAACGTACGTGTTATCATACCTGTGGTTTTGTAAACAAATATGACCAAAAACTCTTTGAAAGCTTTTTGAACTTCTAGAAAAAAAAACATTCCTCAAAAGGGACATATGATTTCAGAGAGTTATCTTGGAAAACATTTTGATTGTGATGTGTTTTATAGACAGTTGCTTTGAGATCAGGTCTCCAGGGTCAACTGGCAGAGCCTGGACACTACACACTTTTTGCTCCAACCAACGAAGCCTTTGACAAACTAGACAGTGATGCCCTGGAGAGACTTATGAGTGACACAACTGTACTTCAAGGTAAACATAGAGCACAACCACAGAACATCAGTAGCCTATAAAGGAAAAGATTCGGATGGAGTCTTGATGCACTACAAAGATTTCATCACAATTGGAATCACATATTGGAATTATTTCTAAAGGATTACATGACACTGAAGACTGGAGTAATGATGCTGAAAATTCAGCTTTGCCATCACAGGAATAAATTACATTCAAAAATGCATTCGAATACAAAGCAGTTATTTTATATTGTAATAATATTTCACAATATTACTGTTTTACTGTAATTTTGAGCAGATACATGCAGCCTTGGTGTGGTTAGCATAAAAGACTTAATTCAGAAACATCCAACAACCGACCACAAACTTTTGAACGGCAGTGTATGTGCACACAAAACATGCACATAATGAATAATCACCTTCAAAGATTTGATAGACTGGCAGTCTCGTGTTTTAAGTAAAGTCCACAAATGCGATCCAATCCAAGCAGTGGCACATTCTCAGACGGCGGGCAAACAGCAGATCTGGCCACAGCCATACGAGGATCCAAAACCAAGTTTGGTCAAGACCTCTAACGTTTCCTGATGGGAAATGCCTAGATACTGAATAATCCTTCATCTGATTCTGGTGAAAAAGATTGAGAATTCTGTGGTCAGACAGTTGGAAGTGTTGTAACAGACAAAATATATTTTCCCAGTGAAAAAGAGAATCTAATCTGGGTGACCTTTTATATGACTGAGATTGTCATTATAGGAAAACATTAAAAGGAAATAATGTAGAGACCTATATTCAAAAGCAAAGACTAGCTTTGAAGCAAACATTCAGTTCTTCTGAGGCCAATTATCTCAAGACCTCACTGATGTAAATTCTGTGTGAAAAAATGCAAATCATTAGAGCAGATCGGGCATTAGGGTTCTGGCTTAAAGGCCTATGGCACACTGATTTTCTTGTGTATTTTGTCTACTTAAATTAGATTTTTTAGCATGCCTCATTTTAGGCTAGAAGGGAAAGACCACACAGACGTATGTCAGCATTACAACACTTCTGGCTCTTACAGGATCTTTGGCCCTGTCCAAATGGTTCACTTGATGTGGACCTGCGGTCTTGTGGACTTTGCTTGCATGTGTACATGATGTCCACAGGACCCTAGCAGTGGTTCTCAACCTTTCTGAATCCAAGGCCCAACTGTCCAAGACAATAATTAAAAGCCCTCCATTTGGTCCAGGGTATTTCTAGTATTTCTGCTGTAATGACAAAGCTTATTTCCGAACTTTTTCGTTTACAGAAACAAGGAATGGCAGTATTTTAATCATTAAATTCCAGAAGTTTTAAGAACTGTTTCAAGAAAGGTTCTTCAGGGTTCATGGTCTTCACGTTTGAGATTATATGATACGTTTTTGTTTTTTAATATTTTTTTTTACTCACAAATAGCACAAATTTTGCAGCACTTCCAATAAAATATTTTAGAGCTTGACAAAATTATATAATCAATATAGAAATGGCTTCTTAAGATTTTATTAATTTGATTAATTTCCATGACTTTTTCATGTCTAGAAATCATGCTTTTTTCATGCAAGTTTTCTAAGAATGTGAGAACCCGGGGCCTCAGTATTTGCACAAATGAGCAACATTTGAACTGCTTTTTAATTATCACATCACTGAAATGAATTCATTTATATTAATTATTTACTGAAAAATAATAATTAGAATAATAATATATGTGTTTAAATTTAAGATGAAGTGGAAATTTAGAAAGAGAGATGCATTTAGGAACATTTTTGTTTTATAAATTGTTCAAGAATATTTCGGAAAATGTTGCGTGTTCACATTTAGGATCATTATACGCACATCTTACTAATGAGGGAGTTTTTTAAGGGAACGTAATTCAAATAAAAAAAATACAATCTCAATTAAAGGGATAGTTCACCCAAAAATTAAAATTCTTTCATGAATTACCCTCATGTCGTTCCAAACCTGTAAGATTTTGTTCATCTTCAGAACACATATTAAGATATTTTTGATTCTTTCTGACCCTGCATAGACAGCAACGCAACTACCACATTCAAGGCCCAGAAAGGTAGTAAGGACGTTGTTAAAATAGTCCATGTGACATCAGTGGTTTAACCTTAATTTTATGAAGCTACGAGAGTAATTTTTTGCACAAAGAAAACAAAAATAACGACTTCATTCAACAATTTCGTCTCTTCTATGTCAGTCTTCGAGTAAACTTCAGAGATGCCCAAAAGCCCATGTGGTAAAGTGTAGAAGTGTAGATGAATAGGACCTTAAGAAGGCTGTTTTGATTTGGATTTTGGTTTGGCGAAGCACTTAAAGTTGTCAGAAAGCACATACATGTACAACTTAAACAGATGCAGGAAATTGGCAAAATAAGCTCAGCTGCTGGGAAAGTGATATCACAGTTGATGTAAGAGTCTCAGCTCTCCACCACATTGCGTCCGCACAGGAAGAACTGGGCGGGTGTCCCATTGGACAACATGAGCTTCTGTGTTTTTAATTGTCTCTAGTGGTCTATAGCTTGATGCTTACTGGACTGTGACGATAAAGACAATCTGTCACTTAACCCTTCTCCATCTTTCTTGTTCTGTTTATTTTTCAAGCCCTTTTGAAGTACCACCTCCTAAACTCCGTGCAGTGCTCTGAGGCCATTATGGCAGGCTCTGTCTATGGCACTCTTGAGGGCAGTAATATTGAGATCGGATGTGATGGTGAGAGCCTTACAGTCAATGGTATCAAGATGGTGCTGAAGAAGGACATTGTCACCAGCAATGGGGTCATTCATCTGATCGACCAGGTGCTCATGCCTGACTCAGGTGAGACTCTGTACCTGCCCGCTGGGTTCATCCTGACTTTATTTTTACATTCTTATGTTGTACATTTGCATTTATTAAAACATACAAATTTATTTTCACTGCTATAACATATAAATCTAAAGTTGTGATCAGTGTGTATCTTGTCTTGCAGCCAAGCAGGTGATGGAGCTTATAGGCAAATCTCAGAGTGTCTTTAGTGACATGGTGTCTGAGCTTGGCCTGTCTGCCGCCATGCAGCCTGAAACTGAATATACTATTCTTGCCCCATTGAATGGAGCCTTCTCTGGTGAGTTGACCTCATGACTCTATGAGCAAAATACAGGACATTTTTCCAGAGAGTTCTCACCAGGAGTCTGTTTTTTGTTTTTTTTGAGAACTAATGAGAAATATTTAAAATGTTACTGTTTTTCTTTTTTTTTCTTTCTTTCTTTCTTTTTCTTTATTTCTTTTTTTTTTTTTTACAAAAATATATCTATTTATATTTTTGTATTTATAATAAATTAATATATAAATAAATATAATCATAATTTTATAATTACAATAATTAAAATTGAATTAAAATGTTATTTTAATGTTAAATTAGAAGAATTAAAATGTTAAATTAGATGTTTTTTAAAGTATTTTAATGTATTCAGAATATTTTAAATATTATATGTTTATATATCATTATATTTATTATATTATATTTATATATAACTTCAAAAATGTAATCAAAATTATAATGTAATACAATAATAGACATAGAGCATGGGTGTCAAACTCAGTTCCTGGAGGGCCGTAGCCCTGCAGAGTTTAGTTCCAACCCTGCTCCAACACTCAAACCATGTAGCTTTCAAATAAGTATGTTTAATTACTTGATTAGCTGGATCAGATGTATTTAATTAGGGTTGCATCTAAACTCTGCTCCGGCCCTCCAGGAACTGAGTTTGACACCTCTGACATAGAGAGAGACAAACAAACACACACACACTGATAGATAGATAGATAGATAGATAGATAGATAGATAGATAGATAGATAGATTTTCATATATCTAATTTTCTATAGGGTGCAGGTCAGGGAACTGAAATGGCCATAACAGAAGCTTGGTTTTGTGCCCAGTGACCCATTTTTGCATTGTTTTTAAGGTTTGTTTCTGGATTATTGTCCGGTTAGAAGATCCAAACATGGCCCATTATAAGATTTCTAACAGAGTCAGTCACTTTTTGATTTTTTATCTGTTGGTATTTGATAGAATCAGTGATGCCATGTGTCTAAACAAGATGTCCAGGACCTCCAGCAGAAATATAGGCCCACAACATCAAAAATACAGCAGTATATTTCATTGTGCACATTGGGTACTTTTTATCCCTGTGTTCACCAAACCCATCTTGAGTGTTTGCTGCTAAAAAGCTAAATTTTTTGTTATATCTGACCATAGAATCCAGTCCCATTTGAAGGTCCAGTCGTGTCTGACAGCTGAATATGCTGGAGAGTGTTTTTTTGGTGAAAGCATTTTTTTTTTTTTTCTCGAAGCCCTCCCAAACAACATGTAGGTGATGTAGGTGCTGTTTGATAATTTATTATTAAGGTTTTCTGACGTTCCATGAAGTGTCTTTGGCCACTCAAACTCTCCTCCTCACCGTGCATTAGGACGATATAGACACATGTACTCTTCCAGGCAGATTCATAACATTTTCTGTTCATTGGAACTTCTTTATTATTGCCCTGATGGTCTAGCTCTAGCTCTTTTCTTAAAGCCACTTTCTAATTTGTGAATCTCAATTATCTTTTGCTGCACATCAGAAATATATTCTTTGGTTTTTCTCATTGTGATGAGTGATTAATATGGAGTTTGGCCTTTGTTTTGTTTTCCCTCCTATTTATATTTCTGTGAAACAGGAAGCCATGGCTGGATAATTTCATGTTCAAAATCACGCTGGTGTGCTCAAAATTGTGAATATGAATGGGAATATATTTCAGATATATTTTACTCATAAGAATTTCTAAGGGTACCAGTAATTGTGTCCAACATGTATTTGAGAAAAAAACATTTATTTCATAATGATATTTCCCCCCATTTTAAATTCTTATTCTCCAATGAAATCTTAGATTTTTGTGATTTTTTAAAAAATAAAAGATCAAAAGGATTAACAATGCACAATTATTTTCACAGCCTTCTTTGATCATATTTACCAAGGATACCAACAATTCTGACCACGTGTGTAGATAGATAAGGCTGCCCTATAGTTTCGGGTTAAATTGTCACAATATCTTAAAGTGTCTTCACCTGTCATGCAGATGAGGTAATGTCCATGGATCAGCGTCTCCTGAAGATTATTCTGGAAAACCACATTGTGAAACTCAAGTTCTCTCTGAGTGACCTCTACAGTGGCCAGCTGCTCGAAACCCTGGGAGGAAAACTGCTCCGAGTCTTCATTTATCGCACGGTGAGAGAGAAAGAGAATTAGTGAAAGATTGAGGACCTGCAAACAATTATTGTGTAAACTCCAGGAGTGAAAACAAGCACTTTTTAAATGACTACTGTGCAGGCAGTTAAATTTTATACTCTTGTTTATTTTCTTCAGTTCGTAGGCTTAAAGCTGTCCTTGTCCTACTGTTTTGTTTTTCAATTCTTTGAAAGTGTACAAAGCACAACTGTTATTTCATTCTCCTTCTTATGTGTGTGTGTGTTTAGGCTGTGTGTATTGAGAATGCATGTATGGTCAGAGGCAGCAAAGAGGGCAGTAACGGAGTCCTTCATCTCATGCGAACACTGATTCAGCCACCCGAGACAACCATCTATGAGCTGCTCTTGAAAGATGGACGCTTCAAGTGAGATTATCATCATGACTTGATATGATTACTATTACAAAGTGTTTCATTAACTTGTAACATGTAAAAAGTCATTGTAACAAGATAAGATGTAAAAATTAAATACAGTGAAAAATAATTATAATTTAACAGGACACTGTCTGCATGTAATTAAAATCATTACAATTAGCATTAAAATAATTAAAATAAAATATATAATGTTTTTTAAAAAGCATTTTAAAATATTATAATATAAAATAAAAATATGTTAAAATATTACATAAAAATTAAGAACTATTTATTTATTTTTTATTTATTATGAGCATAAATTATTCATTGACTGGCTGAATTATTCCAGAATCTTCCTGTCTCTGATGGAGAGTGCTGGACTGACAGATCTACTGAAGCAGGAGGGATCATACACACTCTTTGCTCCTGTAGATGCCTCCTTTGACACCATGACACAGGAAGACATCACTCTTCTGAAAAGTAAACCTTTTATCCTCTATTTTTTTTAGATGATGTCCAACTTTTGCTTGGTGTGTTTCCTCACAGTGACATTATGACTGTTCTGTTATCCAGGCGACATCAACGTGCTCAGGGCGATCCTGCTCTACCACTTTAGCAACGGCGTCTTCATTAATGGAGGCTTGGAGGGTGGAGTGACTAATCTTCTCAAGACCATTCAGGGCAACAACCTTCAAGTGCTGTCTGTAAGTACATTGGAATTGTTATTTTAAGATAGGATCTTTTATTGATCGGGTTTTTTAGGCGCTTACAATCCAACTTTATCTGATTAAACACTGCAGTTAGTAAAAATGTAGAAATTTCTTCAAATGTCAGCTTTATCCCAACAGTGATTATGATAATGATGTCCCATAATTAGCTTTTCTACTTACATGATTAATGCATAAAGGCCTTTGCACACTCCATAATAAAACTCTTAGGCTCTGAAAGAGTGACTTTTAAATTTGAGCCAATACTAATATTTTGGTATCACAAGAGAGGAAGGACCTGACATGCTGTTATCGTCAGACAATGCAATTAGACGCAGCACAAATTTCCTGTGTCTGTTCTCAAAAAATTCCATGAACCAAATCCAGACCATTCACGTAAATCCTACCAGAAAACGTACCAGCAGGTTAACATTGAGTATGAGCTGACTTGATCAGCCTATAAAAACATACATCATCTCATCCTAATTAGGATTATGAACATTTCTCTTCCTGTGTTTGTGAATAGCTGAAGGTCTATGAAATAGGGCATTTTTGTGTGTGAGTTTGGAACTTCCAGACAGTTTACTGCCATCAATCAAACTCACAGCTCAAATCTCAGAAACACCTCTACCTGTAACTCCCTCTAAAAACAAGAACAATAGGTCTCCTAATGTCCAGACACTTCCTTCGCTGAAAACAAATATCAGCACCGTAAATGTAAATGTACTTTATACACAGATCTCTCACAAACAGAGCCAAAACAAGGAAGTGACCTCTTAATCAGAAGTCCAGCAGTTGTATTTGTCTATATTCAAAGGGTTTTTTAAGATCATTCCACTTTTATAAGTCTTTGAGAAAAAAATTGATATGTTTTAGGGGTGTCGCGATATATCAGTATCGTGATATTTAAATAATGAAATATTGTTAACGTGTAATTGGCGGTGTCACAATATATCAGTATTGGCAACATTTAAAAATGAATAGTTCACATACAACAATATGACACATAATCAGTGTTGAGGGTAACACATTACAAGTAATGCAAGTTATGTAATCAGATTACTTTTTTCAGGTAACTAGTAAAGTAACGCATTACTCTGTTTTTTACTCAAAGTTAATGCCAGTGAATATATAGTTTTCCTATATATTCACTGGCACCTTTACTGTCCCCATGTTGAGAGAAATTTGGAGTAAGCACAGAGGCATTTTCTTCAGCCTGAGGCTTATTAATTTCACTCTTGGTGTGAAAAGGCCTTTACAGTCGCAAAAAATATAACTTTTGGGGTTTCTTTTGTTAAACATAAATAAGCAAGCCCAGCCCAGGTGACAAAAAGTAACGCACAAGTAACTTAATGCATTACTTTCCATGTAATACTATAAAATAATATAATTTCTGCATCATTCTGTGATAAGAATCAGAAGGAAGTTATTTAAAACACTCATTTGGAGTAAAAATATGTTGCTATTTTCATAAATTGTTGTACTTTGATGCTGCAGTAGTCTAAAAACGTTAACATTTTAGTCTTTTTGTGGCCACTATAACCGTGTTGTGAAAATCTGATATTGTGGTACTGATATGTATGTAATATTTTATAAAATAATTTTTTAAATAATATTTTTGTTACACTCAGGTTAACAACTCCATTCATGTAAATTCAGTGGAGGTTCCAGATTTTGATCTTATGGCATCCAATGGAGTGGTCCATGTCGTGAAGACCATATTATATCCTCAAGGTATATTACTAACAGCAATGAATGTGCATTTACATGTGAACGTGTTTAAGATGTAATATTTTGGAGGGACTGAGAATATTTTTGCATGCATTAAGTCAAAATCAATTGCATAGATGGTCTTTATCTTCAATGTACCTGGTTTCTCCACTCTTATATAACTGTACAATTCCTTAACCATAAGACACAGTCCTTAAAGCTTAATAAAGAATTATACTGCATTTCACAGATCTGCCAGTTGGCCGTGAAGACATACTGATTCTTCTGAGGAGACTCATCAAATACATGCAGCTGAAGGTACAGCAGAACACACATCATATCTGAACACTTACATAACAGATCCATCACAGTCCAGTACATCACCGTACAATCACACATACCAGTTTTATCAGTTTGTTCTATTTTTTGGTTTGGTTTGGTTTGTGTTTAGTTTGTATCTGGATACACCTACCATGAGATTCCACTTACATTCATCAGTAAGTTCAGTTTAATCCCGCATTTCTCTTTTTATGTTCCACATAATAACATCATCAACGGCATTTGGATTACATTGGACATGCTTTTTTATTAATGAATATTGTGTTTCACCTTGCAGAGAAGACTATAACCACACATGTCATTGAGAAAGGTAATACATTATTGCATTACTTTATATTTCAGACCTCTAAATGCTAACACTTTTCCTCATCCACTTACCTCCTTTTTACATCCATAAGCATCTATTCAGTTTATTTGTGATACTGAGCTCCTCAGGCAAGTCCTTCTCTGCCAGCCGATTATTCCCAGCAGCACTTTTATGTAGCCTTTTTGTAAAATTGTGTATTTACTCAGTCATTACAAAAAGCCTAAACTTTGCCTCAGCTGCATCTCAAGAAAACCGATTCTTCATTGAGCCCCAGAGGAGAGCGAGCACATGTTAGTCTGTTGGCTGAAACCAGCGCTGGCATCTCCTCTGGCAGTCGCAGGACAGATACAGCTGATAAAGAGCCATTAGAGACAGAGAGGGAGAGGGTTTTGCCTCAGACCATGGCAGGAGACCTATATGTTGGGTAGGAGTGAATGTCAAAATTCAGGATTGTAAAATTGAAATGGAATTTATGTAAATTGATGTGATTGGAAACTTGGCTTAAAATGTGTATTCGGGAAAGTAAAAACTGATTAAAGCTTAGGTAATGGCAGTGTTTTTGAGAGTTACGACTTAAAGCAGAGCTTTTGGATCTCAAACAACAGTAGCAAGCATTTACTGACTACCTTCATCTTAAAAAAATTTAAGTCCCACAGTTTTGTAGAGCTAACATTGCTTCATCCAATACTTTAAATTTGGGGATGAAAAATAGAATATTAATATCTAAAATTGTAAAGCCTTTTATGTAACTTTAAAATCATAAGTCTTGATAAATCAGATCTAGAATTGTCAGAAGCTTTGCAAGGGTACACTGTAAGAGACTCAATCCCAAAGCGGGACTCTTATTTATTAGTAAATGATAGACAAACTTTTTCCATGAAAGATCTTTTTAATAACAAAGTCAGTTCTAAATGAAATACAGATGGAGCTATTAGAAGTCAAATCATTTGAAGTCTTTGTATGGCTGAAGTCGATGTTACAGTGTAACATTCGCATGTGTCATTCATTTACTGATTCGTGTATTACAGTGGCTCCAATCTGTCTAAAAAATCACACAGAGTACTGTAGAATGAAATCAGTGTCATATAAAGTAAATGGGTCAACAGTTGATTAAATGTTGATTGTGTCAAACGTATATTATACTGTATGTATAAACATTGAAAAGTTTGTGAACAGTTTTTTTAAGAAATGAATATTTAATATTCAGCAGGTACACATTAAAATGATAAAAAAGGCAGCAAAGAAAAGTTAGTAATTCAGATAAATGCTGGTCTTTTGAACTTTTTTTCTATGTCAAAGAATCCAAAAAAAATAAAATAAATCACAGTTTCCACAATAATATTAAGCAGCCCATCTGTTTGAATTATTAGCATTATCAGCACATATAAACTTGTCAGGATTGCCAGCTGGAGTGTCCATGAACTCCATTAGAGGGCACTCTACCCAGGACTCTTGCCATTTCTTTCTGGACTCTATTTGCCATGTGTCCCTTGCCCCTCATGTGTTCATGTCATGTGCTACCCCTGTCTGTGTGTTATGTTCTGATTAGTTCCTAGTTTGCATGTGTCATGTTCTGATTGGTTCCCTGGTTGCATGTGTCTTGTTCTCATTGGTTGGTTTTGTCATGTGTTCCCCTTAGTCTAGTATATGCTCTCACCCACTCTTTGGGACTGATTAGTGTAGATAGCCTTTCTTTCTTTTGACACTGGACTGTTTCCTAGTTTCTTGATCCATTGCCGCCTGCCCTGACCCTCGCCTGTTTATTAGAATACTCTTTTGCCTCTGCCTGGATTGTACTATTTGCTGGTGTTTGACCCTGCCTGTTTTGACCATGTGAATAAATAAAGCCTTGCATTTGGTACCTCCAACTCCGTTGTTACGTTCCCCACGTTACAAAACTAAACAAAAAGGATTTCATTACAATTACCTACTTCTTCCATCCCTAATTGGGTTATTGTCTGTAATGTAGTCTTTTATTTTGTACAGTTGTTTCTTATATACAGTCTGTTCAAACTGTTTGAATTCCATCATAAAACACAAAGTTCCATTTGAGCTGAGCCTGCAATCAAAAACCTCAAGATCCTGATCCGCAGCCAGTTCCTCCATGTGCACTTTGTCTTATCTCATCTTTGGCAGAATATACTAATTTATGTTTTATGAATCCAGCAGTAGCACGAAACGTGACCCCCGTTTCAGTGTCTAGAAAGAAAGGCCGGTCTGGTGTTCATTAACAACTCTGACAGCGCCAGTGATTATTAATGATTGGCTTAGACTCCCATTCTCATCTTTGATCATTTACTTGTGATTCATATCAGTAAAAGCAGCAAGGAGAAATGGCACAATGGATTCAAAAACATTGGAAGCAAACCTAAATTTAATTCATTTATAGAAAAATGTCATGGTCTTGACATGCCACTTGATGGGATCTCCTACTTTCCCTCAGGTCCCAAGGTCAAGGTGGTGATTGGAGAACCAAGCGTCACCAAAGTTACACGAGTGATTGAAGAAGATCCAAACATCAGCAAAGTTATACGAGTGATTGAAGAAGATCCGAACGTCACCAAAGTTACACGAGTGATTGAAGAAGATCCAAACGTCAGCAAAGTTATACGAGTGATTGAAGAAGATCCGAACGTCACCAAAGTTACACGAGTGATTGAAGAAGATCCGAACGTCACCAAAGTTACACGAGTGATTGAAGAAGATCCAGACAACCTTAAAGTTATACTAGTGATTGAAGAAGATCCAAACGTCAGCAAAGTTATACGAGTGATTGAAGAAGATCCGAACGTCACCAAAGTTACACGAGTGATTGAAGAAGATCCAGACAACCTTAAAGTTATACGAGTGATTGAAGAAGATCCAGACAACCTTAAAGTTATACAAGTGACTAACAGAGATCCAAGCATCACCATAATTAAAGGAGGGGTTGGAGGAGATCCAGGAATCACCAAAGTTAAACAATTTGTTGAAGAGAAGCCGTCCGTTACAAAGGTCACAAGGCTCATTGAAAGTATGTCCAAACTTCATTAGATTAAAGGAAAAGTTTACTCAAATATGAAAATTTGCTGAAAATTTATTCAAACTCATCTACTTCACTGATGGCCTAAGGGTGTTTCTTCATTGCAACAGATTTGGAGAAATTTAGCATTAGATCACTTGCTCAACAATGGATCTTCTGCACGTAAATGGGTGCCGTCAGAATGAAAGTCAAAACAGCTTTGTGATAAAAACAAAAAAAATCCACACCACTCCAGTCCCTTAATTCATGTCTTGTGAAAAGTCACAATCATAATATTGAAAAGTCTCTATCCATAATATTGCTTTCTCCAATGAAAAAGTTATCTCGTCTGAATCAGGAGCGAAATATTCACAGAAATATCCACCATTTGCAAGTGAAAACAGTCCAAAACAGTTCTAAACTGGTGGGTTTTAATATCAGAGGATGACAGAGGATGGACTTTTTCACTGGAAGATTATTATATAATGCTATTACCTTTTAAAATGATTGATTTGGCATCGGTATTGTAAAAAAAAAAACCAAATGATACCCAACCCTAACTATTATGGATTATGGACTGGTATTTTGGACAGAAGTGACAGATGGATTTGTTTCTTACAATCACACAGATTTCACTTCACAAGACATTAATTTATGGACTAGAATTGTGTGGATTACTTGTGGATTATTGTGATGTTTATATCAGCTGTTTGAACTCTCATTCTGACGGCACCCATTTACTGCAGAAGAACCATTGGTTGAACAAGTGATTTTTTCATTGTTGGACGAACTATTCCTTTAAGTAGCAACACTAATTTTAAAATAACAAACCACGGTTTTTTGTAACATTTATTTATTTTGCCTTTTTTCTCAGCTCACAGTGCCTCATCTGATGGTGAAATTGACGCTGAAGGAGAAATCAAGACAATCATGGGTGAAGGTCATTAATTTTAACAGCTTTTAACGTTGTATAGTACAATAGAGTTAAAATGTGCAGTTGGTTTCATCAAACATTTGAAAAGTGATTCTAGTGCAACAAGGACTGGATTAGAAAGAGACTCTCAAGCCTTACCAATACTTTACCAAGTTACCAATACTTTAGCAGTTTAGTTTGTTTCAGAATGGCTGTAAACAAAGTAGTTTTTTATATTCTGTCTGATAAAACAGTAAAACATTATCTGTCCATGTGTTGTAGATATAACCAAGGTGCAGACTTTTCAGAGTGGTGACGTACGCATCCTCCAGGAGGAAGATATCAGACAAATCACTGATGCGATCACTCAGGGAGGTTGGTCCAAGAGAGTTTTGAATGAGATGACAATGACATATTAATAATAAATGCCCTATACCTCAGTGTTGCTGAAATGATAAAAGCTGCCCTTTATCTTACATTAACTGCATTGTAGACTCAATCTTAATGTTATTTTAATATTATTTATATATTATTGTAGTATTTTTTAATTGAATATCATTTTAATTTAGTTTACATTTAAGCAATTTTATGTGCTTTTCTATTATAGTTTAGCGTTTTTATTGTTATTATTCAGTTTTAGTACTTAGATTGTCGCAAAGGCAACATTTCTAATTTCTAATTCTAGTTTTTGAATTCTAAGTTTCATCTAATTCATTTGTAGTTTATTTTATTGCAAAAGGTTGTGGGTTCAATTCCCAGGGAATACACATACTGATAAAAAAAAATGTATAGCCTGAATGCACTGTAAGTCGCTTTTAAGCGTCTGTTAAATGCATATATGTAAATGAATCAGTGAGCCATTTACGCTTGAACTAAGAGACTGTTCTTAAATCTTCCCTTTTAGGACAAGTTTTTCAGATATATCTTTCTCTCCTGCCAAACACTTTCACCCATAATCCTTGGCATATGCAATGGTCATGTTCTTTCCCATATTGTTTTTTTTTTTTTATGCCGCTGATTCAAACATTAATTTGATTTATGATTTTGAAGGGGTTTGGGATCTGTAAGACTCTTTTGTAGCTTCCTAAAGAGCTTGACATTTTTATTGAGAGCAGCTGAATGTGGTGATTCGTCTTCGTTTAGTTATGTTTAATGTTTGTTTAATGTTGTCTAATTTTATGCCCATGGATTACAATCTCTAGTTACGTAACAGAATAAAGCCCCGTTGGTTTTCCCATGGCTCACACACATGGCTCTACTCCAGATGTTCTTGATTTAACTCCATACTCTATGGTTTTGATTCATTCTTGGCAAGACCGCACTTATGATTCAGCTAAAAGAAAGAATCGGTTTTAGAACCTTTAAGCAGTATAGATTAAGGCTTTCATTATTGACTATTACTCACTGATTTGTCTCATGGTTGGCTTGACTTTCACCCAGAGGTTTGTTCATCCATTGTTCTCATGTCTCTCTGTTCTCAAAGGTGGACCAGGAATCACCACTATAACTAGAGTAATCAAACCAGGGGTCCAGGTTGTTGAAAGTATGTCGTAATAAATCAAATGATGATATGATGTGAGTTAAGGATTGCTCAGATGTTTGTGTCACTGATTTCTCTTTTTGCTTGAAGCTGAACCAGGGCTCACCACCTTAACTAGAGTAATTAAGAAAGAACCTCAGATCATTGAAGGTGAGACAAAATACATCAAACAGTGCTGTGATGCAGCTTAAATTTTCAAATCAAATATTCATCTTTTTGCATTAAAAGGTGCACCAGGTGGGGTAACCAATGTTACCAGAGTAGTTCAACCAGAACCGCAGATCATTGAAGGTAAGAAATGATTTTACACTTCTGATACTACAGATTTAATTGTTTTTGTGTTTGTGTGTGTGTGTGTGTGTGTGTGTGTGTGTGTGTGTTCTATTCTTTCTAGTAACCGGTTTCAGTTACATTAACTATAATTGTAAAAATCATAATATCTAATAATATCTGATTTAATATTATATATAATTTGCATACATGCTGAATTTTTTGTACTTATATTTATTTTTTATTGTTTTAGGACCAGATTTTTCAAAGATTGTATCTTTCAAGAACAGTCCAGACCTCCTTGAATCAGAATCAGAGAGAATCACCAGAATCATCAAGGGTTAGTGCCTTCATAACTCTATGTGAATAATATGAGGATAGATCTAAAGCTCAAGGTTTAATTGAATTATTTTTCTCCTCAGAGGGCCGTTCTAAGAAACGAGCTGCTATCAGACGACCACAAGGTTTGTGTTTCAGCTCATTAACATCAGTTGTATTCTTGAAGTCATTTTATTGCTATTTTTGTATCAATTAAGACACTTACAGTACAAATTTCAGACCTTTATAATACAAAGAGTAAAATGAACCATAAATGTATAGATCAGCTTTGTTTATATGTGTGTGTGTGTGTGTGTGTGTGTTGTGGACTAAAACACAGGATCAAGGCGAAGAATGAGACTGGCCAGGCATCACTCTAGACCCAGACAGTGAGATGAATAAAGGTTCACTGTACCTGAAGATCCAGCTAAAGTGAAAGACAATGTTGTAGAACAGTGTGTTTTTCCTGAAAATACACTTTTACTACAAACCGCATTGAATGTTTACACATTTGAATCCAATGCAGTAATATCTTGGATCTGTGTGGCACACACCCCACTTCAACTCAGATAAGGGGTACTTGAAATGGTGGTGGTTATAAAGAGAGACATTGGTCATTTTTGTTTGTTTGTTTTTTAAGCTGTTTATATTGTTTCTTTGAATATATATACTGTATGAGCCTTGTCATTGAGCTTGTCGTGCACATGATATTTTGTGGTGCTTGCATTCAGAGGCATGAATGCATTTTTATCTGTAAGGACCAGCAAAGCTTTGGCTGTTGTGTTTACTTTAAATTATGCAGCTTGTAACTATCCATCTATTGCTAATTTTCCGCTAAAGTAAAGTTTTTATGAATTTGTTCACTTCTACTTTTTTTTTAATAGACAGGACTTTTTAATTTTAGAAATTCAAATTATCACATTGAAATAATCCTCAGTGGCGTTAAAAAATAAAATGATTTCTGCTTATAACAACTCTACTTGTGATTTTACTGTTTATCTCCAAAAAAAAAAACTGTAACCTGTCTGTTCATTTTTTAATCTGTGGTGCAGCTATTTCAGTTGATGAATCATATAAAATACTGAACAGAAGTGTGAACTGTCCTGGGACACTGAGCTGTGAATTTTCATTAGCAATGATTCTCATCATATACTTCATGAATTTGATGCCAGGGACTGCGAATGATGAGCTTAATGATACTAGGCATCACCAACCATTTGTATCCAAGTATAAAGTCACTTTTGAAGAGACTGATTCTCAGTCTCCACACATTCTGCTGTCAGTTTGCTATTCATCTGTACTTTACGTTAATCCCTTTATGTTCTTGTTTCCAGATAAATAGCATGTCAGGAATGACATGAAGTGAGTGCAAAAACTAACAAAGAAACATATATGTTGACATAGGGTATTATGTAGCAGCATGCATGCCTTTAGACATATGGATATCTTTATGTCTGAAAGAAGTGAAGCTTTGCTCCTTAATATAGACAGTCTGAAGCCCCAGACTTCATTGGGAGGATAAACTTGTCAAGTCTGGCAAACTGTCTTGGATAGTATATACACACTCTTCTTGAATGTGACACACTATCATCCAGTTTAAAGCTGTCCATTATTTGCATGGGTCTAAAGTGGAAGCTGTTAAATCATACCAAATATTGATCCAAATGATCCACTAAAACTAAAATCATAAAGAACTATACTTATCTCAATGATACTAAAATAACACTCATTGGCAATTAATCCTTACCTTATTCTTATACATTTTGGAAACATCCAGTGAACCTTTTCATTCTACAGCACTATTAGTGCAGGAGAAATATCTGTGAGTAATGAACATCACTGTGACTTTAATTTCCTTATCATGTAACGTTAATATTGAAGTTAATATTTACATTATGGAACAGCAAGTAAACCTAATTGTTTCTGGCATTTCTATGATTTATATTAGTGATTCCTATATAACCTTAGATTACCAGATTTCAGCACATCTCCTTTAGCATTTCTTTGTGTATTGGATCCCAGTTCATCCTTATAGCGAGCCAACAACAACTGACCTGCACTTACAGTATAAGGACAATAATAAAGGCCATTTCTTTCTCCACACATCTGCTGCAGAGAAAATCTTGTGTATTGTGGCTGAACTTGCAGGTTCGCATATGTGTTCTATTATTCTCCGTGTGTGCTCCTGCATGGGGACATTTCTGCAGAACGAACATAATTTCTCATGTTTGGAGAGAAGACTGAGGGAAAACTTGCTTGAGTGTCTACACAATACAAGAGTTACAGTCCAGAATCCAATCTGATTTGGAAAATCTTATAAAACAGCCGATTACGAATGGAAGTGCAAAAGGAACAACTGCTTCTAAACAGGATTTTTCAAAACCACTCCCCCTGCTTGCCATTGGTCAAAAATATGTAGCCCCAGAATCACACCATTGGTAGAGTTAGTGTTGCCTGCCAGACTGTTCAGTATATTTTTAAAAATTATTATAAAATAGCATATGTTTAATATTTATTTTATATTGATTAGTATTGACTATTAAAATGTACAAATAATTGTAAAATATTATTATTACGCTAAAAAACTCAACCATTTAGACTTGCGATTATGAGTAGCCAATTACTTTTCTGTTTACTACAAGAAACACAATGACCACCCTGATATCAGAGTGTTGGCATGCCTTTGACTCCAGTCATATATCTGACATAAAGTCATCACGGCTGTAAGCATGTAGTTTTCCAGTGATTTATATCGGGAGTGAGGTGATGAGTGATATGCCTGCAGGGTTCAGGAGCTCCTTCATTAGACGGCTTCAGTATTGAGATATGGGCTCCAACAGAGAAAGTCAAAAGTACATCTGCTGTGCCATTGGCTAGAGAACTGAAAAAACACTGTTTTTATGGCTTTGCTGTTTAAATATAGGAATTTAAGTAATAAAACAGCAGACATTGTTTTATTTGAGTTTCTCACGGTCAGTTAAATCTAATGGACTGTTATTTTGTTAAATTTTGTTAAATCTATCTATATCTATATCCATATCTATCCATCCATCCAAAATTAAAAGTTTGCTGGAACAATCCCCCATTTCCATTGGTTGAAGCAACAAATAATCCCGCCCCAAATCACACTAGCAGTTTTATGTTTAAATTTGACATTTTTATTCTCTTATTCTGTGATAGGGACACAATTAATCACAGATAGCAGTATATAAAAACATCAACTGAACTATCACGATGAATATTCTGGTGAGTTTTGGACTTGTATCAGTTGTGACAGTTCCACTGGAAGAACAGGCTGTGTGGTAAAGAAAAGGGGGAAAGGGTCTCAAGCGGCACACAAAAGACTGCCAAAACATCCCTGCACGTGGGGATGATTGCTGTGATTAGGAGTTTTTACGAGAGCAAATGAGTCATAAAACATAGAAGCGGCTGTGGTCTGTTTCATCATAGGGCTTCGGACCTTTCAAACACACTGTACTTCTGCTTCTTGCTTTCACTGAACATTATTATGGCCTTGAACTTTCTTCTTGCTTGGAAAAAAACACTATATTTTTCATATGTTGATGCATTTACTTTGTCAAAATATTTCTCTTAAATTAATAATGGAAAAAAAAACACTTTCAAATCCAATATCATGAGAAAACATGTTAAAAGGTGACGATTTCATATAACCGTCAATGGGCTGTAAGCAGATTGTACAAATGAGATTGTACGAATTCGTATAAGAGGGCATTTTCAATTAAAAATGGTATATTTTTTTATACGTTTGGGCCATTTATTTTTAGGTACCTGAAAATGTAAACTTGTTCTCAAAGTGCAAGTTTTTAAAATGATACTGTTATCGTCTCCATGTAAACTACAAAAATGTGTTTTTTTTTTAGAATTTGTGAAATTTGTGATTTATAAAAATAGCAACTTCATTCGTAACCGTATTATGAGTTCAGTAGGTACGTGCACAGGCTTGTGTTTCTTTACTAATGTAGCATTGCCAACTACTTGACCAGCATACAGCCTTTTTAGCCATTTTCTGTGATCCATGTGAAGATTTTCGTCTGTATGCGAAACTTTTCAGAAACGTGAAGGAAAGGTTTCAGTGTTTAATACCCTAAACGTACCCTAAATTTGGCAACCAATTTGCCAAAATGTAAAACAGATACAAATTGCCATAAAAGTATGCTGAAACAGCCCTACTCATAACATATTTTGTAATGCCTGAAATCATTTTTTTCAAGCAGGGCACAACAGGAAGTTTATTGTGCGTAGTAGAATGTGGAACGAATCAATGGCTGTAAGGTCGATAACACAAATCTGTAAGACTAATGGCTCTGCAGAGTCTTACACAATGCTGTAAAAATGACCGATAGAGTGCAGCTTGCTGGCAACATGGTGGCCTTGCTGTTTGTATGCAACACTGGATGCCAAAAGGCCCAAATTCAGAGGAAAATGTGGTCTCTTGTGACTTTTGTGTCAAGAAGCGTTCTCGTTGATTTGACAGCCAAGGAACACTCTTGACGGACACTGGCTTACAGCCATACTTGGAAGTTCTGTGCAAGTTCTTAGAGATTGAATTTAATGAGAAAAGAGTTGTGAAGAGGGACTTGTAACACACAACACTACATCTATGACTATCCATGCAACACATGGTGGAGCAGGTTCCCCATGTACAGTAGGTGTTTATTGCAGAAACAGTTGAGTCAACTCATATAATGTATTTTATTTTACCTTATAAAACACATTTAGTACCTTTTTTAAAATTATGATAAAATCTTGTCATTTCAATCCTGTGCATCTCCCTCTCTGGTTGGATGGTTATAGAAATATTTTCACTAGTTCTAATCCAATATTTTAATGGTATTTGTTTGAGCTGCATCCCCTAGATGAAGCGACGAATCGTTCTCACACATTAAACTCTACCACTTGGACGTGAGAGCCAATGAGGTTTGTGTGCAATTGCTTATGCTCTGCCTTCTTTCTCCTTATATGGTGTTGAGTTCACAAGTTCACAAGCAGATGCTTTCTTTTGTATGTCTTCTGGAGACTTGGTATAGCATGCATAAGACATATGGACTACTGTTATAGAAGTTTTATGTGCTTTTTTGGATACAAATTTTATTGTAATTTTGTTATGATTTTAGCCTATTATGACTTCTTTGACTGAGAACTTCTTGTTCATTAGTAATTGTACAGCGTGTCTCTTGTGGGTTTGTGTTTTATTTGGAATTCTCTGTTAAGCTCTTTAAGAGGTGTTTTAGAAGCAGAAATATTCCAACGGAGTGGACATGAAGTCCAACTTCATGGCTCTTAGCTCATTATTTTACAGGTCATATCTGGAATTCCTCAGCTGTGCACCATACAGAGTGAATAAATTAACTGATTTGAACTTCATTTCTATGACATTTCCTACTGAAACTTCACAGCTATAACATTTTTGTTTGACGTTCACACTGAGCTCTATGTAATTCCAAATGGATCGGCCAACATTTTGTTTGATATACTAAACAATGTTTGTGTCTGTAAGAGGCTGCAGTTATTTAATGCACCTGAGTAAATTAATGATTTGCATTTTTCATTTTTGAAATGTGTGAAGTGCAAAACCAATTCATTTTTTTTTTTTTTGTGTGTGAGCTAAATATGTCTGTGGCGGATAAGAATCAGGAGACGTGAATTCATTTGTCATCTATCATAACTGGCTTTAGGGAAAATCTGATGAAACATGATATGTGATAGATGAGACCATTTAAATTGTTTTATTTTACTCGTAAGAACAGGAGTGACCTTGAGTTTGGAGCAGGCCTGCAGCTGTGCTTTTATACTTCTCTTCTGAAACAGAGAGAATAAAAGAACATAAGCGTGAAAGAATCAGATTTATATTAGTCCCAATGTCATCCAGAAACATGTTTCTCTCTATAAACCAAAAGGCATTTCATGCCATGTTTACTCAAAAAATTAAATCATTTACTCATTCTCGATTGTTCCAAAACTGGAGTTACAACTTTCTTCTGTTAAGATTTTTAAGTGCTTTTTTGTCCATACAATTCAAGTCAGTAAGGTCCAAAACTGTTTTGAACCCCATTGACTTGGTATGAAAAAAGCATACTTCAAAATATCCTCTTTTGTGTTCCACAGAAGAAGAAAAAAAGGTGTAAAATGACATTGAGTAAATGATGACAGAAATTCTTGTTCTTTCTCTTTAAAATGACTCACAACAGTAGAGTGCCATAATGATCTCATTCCTTTTCATGACATTTGGAGAGAAGAATAATTTGTTAGATTGCCTTTTACCTCAAATCACTTCAGCGCAGTTCTTCTGAACTCAGGATCACAAAACTCCTAAAATTACAAACCTTCAAAAATGGAGCTATAAAGAAACGAGGCGCTAAAATAAAATGTCTAGGTTTGTGATTATTACCACTGCTCATGTTCTGAAAGGCTGTATTATTCCCAACAAAGTCGATTTTTATGGTTTCAACTGCAGTTTCACCCTGGCATGTTAAAAGATTCTTTGTATAAACATGCTTGATGTGTTTTAAAACTGTACATCTATGCACCTATGAACACGCAAGCATGCGTGACCTTGTCATCTCACAAAGAAAAAAGACCAGATGACATGCATGTATCTTCAGGGTGCTTTTTCAGGACATATGATAGACTGTCAAGAACGTCACACCCAACAAATAAATCTTTTATGTGAGGCAAAAAGAAAAAGGACATGCTTTGATTTGCAAAACTAGTCATAGGCAGCTGTGTTTACGATGCTCGCATCCTTCATAAGGTTATAGAATCAAACATAACAAGTAAAAGAACATCTATAAACATGTACAGACTTATTTATTGCCTATTAACCAGAGAACGCTTTGGCTTCAGTGTTATTGTGCATTTAATAGTGAGGATAATGGATGACATACTAATCCCTGTTTTAAAATGTATCCATGTTGTGCATTATGTAGTACTTTTTGGGATGAAACAGAATCCAAATTGCACTCAGTTCACAGGAAGTTGCAGTGTCTCCAAACAATCATAATACAAGCTGTGATGTAAACACATATGGATTTGTAATTTACCTTTGGCACAGTTCATATTTTGGCGACCATTTGGCAGCAAACCATGTGTATTTAAGTGTAATTCACTGAAACTTCTGGTCATAATTACCTTAAACAAAGGGCCAAAAATCACTCTTAGGACTGAGGATTTTTGTATGGCACAAAACATGAATGTTTCCTTCACAAATGAAACAGCAGGAGACAGTGCTATTAGCTAACAAGCTAATGCTGCCAAAAGAGTCAATTTCAATAAATGCACATGAATATGCAAGTCCTGGAAGTCTAACTAGATTTTTACATCTAAAGGTTCTCCAACCCTGTTGAAAAAAAAAAAAACAGCATATGCTGGTTAGGTATGTTTTGAAGCATGACTGGTGGTTTGAGCTGGTTTAAACTGGTCATGTGCTGGTCCTAAGCTGGTCCTGAGCAGCAGATAGTTGCTTAGGACCAGCTTAAGACCAGCACACGACCAGCTAAGGACCAGCTTAAACCAGCATCTATGCTTTAGAATATACCTAACCAGCATATGCTGTTTTTTTTTCAACAGGGAAACCTCTGGGTATAGTACAATTTAAAGTGAATTGGAGAACAGATGTTGTTTTCACATGTTCAGAGCTGCTCTAGTTTTCATGCATATAAAATAGTATCTTTATTTTTTATTTGTCTTGCCTGCAACCCAACGTTTCATTGATATACTGTATAAATGGCTCAAATATAAGTATTTGAGAGATAAATTCATACAGTTGGGTTTAAAATGCTTCTATTTTGCAAGGTTTAATTTTCTTAATTTTTATTAACAACATAAGTGAGGGTAACATTTCGGAATGACTTAAAGGGCACCTATTCACTTTTACATGTTGTTTGAACATAAATGTGTGTTGGCAGTGTGTACACAACCACCCTATATTGATAAACACCTACCCGCTCCTTTTTTTTAATCCCCTTAAATCATAAGTAGTGTCTCAGAGCAAGCCGTTTGCAGAATCCGTAAAATGTGACATCACATTTTAAAAGCCTCACCCACATCTGTTGATGGACACTGCCGTATTAGCAGAGACTCCGCTTCGCGTCGTGCCTAACAACGCCCCTTAGCTGTTATAAATTCACTGTAAACCACGGCTTCACGGGGCTTATTACTTTTATAAAACGGTTATTCCATATACATAGTAAGGTTTCACAAAATAAAACAGAGCAAATAAAGTGTAATGATATGTATTCTTCCACCAAACAATGTAGTTCCTCAGAAACAGTTGTGGTTGCAACAAAGCGGTTGCCAAGCAACACACAAAGTAAACAAAGGTGTAGGTTTGTAGTGTAATTTACAAAGGCTTCGAACACGGCTCAACCAATCAGAATCAAGGACCGGAGCTATCCATTTGTAAGCAATAAGGTACGAGAGGCCGTGCTGTATCGTGAATAAATCACGGCTGAAG
>JAFVLL020024329.1:0-14465 GCA_021397915.2 Tor tambroides | reverse complement strand
AATATAGTGTATGTGAATAAAAGCATATAATAAAAATGGAACCATCTGTTAAAGAAAACAATGTGCTACAATTCACTCATGTGTGGAAATTAGGTTAAAAAAATGCATCTAGGAGTCATTTTATTTCTCCAGGACTGCATGTGGCAACATAGGTATATACGTACAGTTAATATACAGTTAAACTATGCATTAACTAGAAACTGATATTGTTTTTTCATGCTTTGCTTTGTTTTGTTTTTTATGTCTTGTTCTATTTTTTATTCTTTGTTCTGTTTTGTATGCTTTGTTCTATTTAATTTAGTTTTGTTTTGTTTGTTCTGTTTTGTTCTGATTTTTTGTTTTTGTTTTTATGCTTTGTTCTGTTTTGTTTTTTTAATGCTTTGTTGTTTTTTATGCTTTGTTCTATTAAGTTTTGTTTTTATTCTTTGTTCTGTTTTGTTTGTTTTTTTATAGTTTGTTTTGTTTCTTTTTGCTTTGTTCTGTTAATATATATATATATATATATATATATATATATATATATATATGATCTTTTGTCTTTTTTGTTTGTTTTGTTGTTGTTTTTTGTTGTCCTTTTGTTTTGTTTTTGTTCAGATTTGTTTTACTTTGTATTTGTTCTGTTTTGTTTTTTAATGCTTTGATCTTTTTATGTTTTGTTTGGTTTTTTTGTTTCTTTTTGTTTTTTGTTGTGTGTGTGTGTGTGTGTGTGTGTGTGTGTGTGCTTTGCTCTTTTTAACAACTGATTATTTTTAAATGTGTGTTTAGTTATCAAAAGTATTTGATAACTAAAATACTCAGCAAAGCATAATTATGCTTTTATAAGTCTTTTAAATTTATTTTGGTGTTGTGTGTGATTTGGGTTTGTGATTTGATTTGATTATTTTGAAATGTTTAAGTGTCTGATAACTAAAATACTCATTAAAGCATAATTATGCTTTTATAAGTCTTTGTATAAAGATTTATTATTTGTAATTATTGGACTTAATTAAGACACCAAAACAAAAACATGAGGATCAATATTTATGACCGATAATTTCAGCCACCATCTCCAGGTATCAGACGGTTACACTGAGCTTGAGCTAAAATGCTACTGTTTTCCTTTTTCAATGACACTGATATCCTTTCCTCTAATAGATTATTTTCATCATGCTGGATGTTGTAATATCATTAATATAGAGCCAAGACGATGCACCGTTTCCATAGTTACATAACACTTTTCATTTGATGAATGACAGCTTGTTTGATAAATTACTCACAGCTCACAATCTGACAGTCAGTTCTCAGCCATTTCAATAATGCATTTGATTGGCTCTTCACAATCAAGTGCCAGTAGAATTAATTAAAACTTTATGAATAAAACAAAGGACCCCAGATAACAATGTTTAAGCAAAAGTTCACCTAAAAATGAAAAAGTGTGTCATCATTTACAGTTACTCTCAATGGAGAGATTGAGACATTCAATAAAAGGAGCCGTCAAACTCCAAAAAATGATTTAAAAAGCACCATAAAAGCAGCCCATATGACTCATACACTATATTTCCAAGTCTTCCAAATCTATATTATAGGTTAATGTGAAAAAACCACAATATTTTTCTCATTTTTCACAGGAAATCTTTCCCTCTGTAATAACACTCAAATCCCATTGTGTATAATAGATGGCTACTTTTGAATGGCCGTCAATGGAGAAAGAAGTTCTTCTAGACCAGCCAAAGCTTCATCAGAGGAAATGATGACAGGACTTTCATTTTTAGACTAACTAAACTGAAAAAAAGACCTGATATGCATAGGAATTCAGCACTGAGAGAGAGAAAATGCAAGAATCTCTTTACAACAGAGAGCAATCACTCTCCGTGATTGAAATCCCTTTTCTTCAAGCGTAAGGACACACACGAGGAGACAAAGGTTGATGTGGTACAGCCGAGCGAAGCACTTTACGAAGAGCATGAATTATATAGACTTCACAACCATTGAGTGCGTCGCAGTTTTTCTGTTTGACTCTTTTCTCCTCGTTGTTGAGAGAGTGCAACATTAAAACAGCTGCTGGCAGGACAGAGTCTGTGTTTTCCCCAGCAGTGACTCACTGTTGAAAGCAACGACATGTCGACAAAAAGCGTTTATCAGTGGGTCGGTCGAGATGAGCTGGCACACAAGACCCTCTCTAAACCAAAGAGGAGGTTTTTAGCAAAATCCATGCAAGTGAACTTGAAGAAACTCGAGCAAAATGAAGAATGAGGACTGAACTTTTTTTGTCGCTCACAAAGATATATCTAATTAATTTAACTTTCAAATCAAAAGGAAAAAAATAAGTACTTACATTTAGCACAAAGATAATGAAAGTTATTTTTATGAATTTTAAGACTGTTGACAATAATATAATATAAGGCTTGAATTTTTTAAAAAGTCTTACAAATTTATTCTACATTATTTAATAAAATAATAAATAATTATTAAAAAGCATGTTCAGTTTCGGTTTTTGGCCCAGAATTTACATTTCAGTGCATCCCTATATAATACATGTATTTACACACATAAAACCATTTCAAAATATAATCATTTTATACATGACTACTATAATTTATAAATTTAATTGTTCATTTAAATTTGCAATTATTTCATTTGCATATTAAATTGAATGCAACTAACATGGTGCAATATAACATTGTATACTACATTAAAAATAATTCTGTAAAAATACTTTTAACTGAGAATTTGGCTAGGAAGTCTTAATTGGCCAGAAAATAAAACCTCAAATCTTATATTTTGCATGAGAAATTGCTGTCAAACGATTAATCGTGATCAATCGCAATTAATCGCATCCAAAATAAAAGTTTTTGTTTACATAATATATGTGTGTGCTGTGTATACTTATGTATATATAAACACAAATAAATATTTTGAAAATATTTACATGTATATATTTATATTATATATATATTTAATGTATAAACATAACATTTTTCTCAAATATATACATGCATGTGTGTGTATTTATCTATACATAATAAATATACACAGTACACATATATTATGTGAATTATTTTGGTTGCGATTAATCAGTGCACAAAAGTTAACAAAACCAGTGAAGACTATCATTAAAAATTATTATTTATTTCTGTTTATTTGCATTTTTATTTATTTATTTTTGGCCAAAACACAATTTATAGGTGTAATATTCCTGACATTAAATAGAAATGGACTTTTTTGTTTCATTTTGCTTCGTTTTGAGCAATAATGATAATGATAATAATGAAGCATTTTTTTCTAACATGCATGCTTTCAAATTCAGATGCGATCGAAGTGTGAGGCTCTCGAATGACACGAAGGCCAAACCGTTAAGACAAGCATCGTCAGAAACGTGGCTCAGACCTCAGGCCCGTGTCTCCTCGAGCCGTCCCGCAGTGAGCAGGTCTGAGAGAGCCGTACCTTGCCGAGCTGCTGATGAACGCTCAGATTGTACATCATCACAACCCCATCCAAAATCTCCAGCAGGGACTTCTCTGTGATTGGCTGGTCAGGCTCCTCGAACGGTCGCCCCAGCAACAGCCCATCGTTACCATGGCTTCCCTCGACTGGAGACGGCAGAGGGGAGAAGGGGAGGAAGAAAAGAGGTTAAAATGCGTCACATTCCCCTCGAGTGAAAGTGAGAGATTCGTGTTTTCTTTTTCCAGACTCATTGCTAAGCTAATTGGTTTCCATCTGATTTCCTGTGAAGCTGTGGATTGAGATCGTCATGCACTGCAAAAATATTTAAGTCATGTTGTCCTGTAAAAAATATCCTTGAGACAACATATATTTGTTTAAGACATGAAGATATATTACTGGAGATATTCATTTATGTTCTCTGAATAAATCTACTTCTTTCTTACCTCATTGGCAAACAGTTTTTTAAAGCATAAACCTCATGAAAATGTATTAGATTTATGATTAAAACAAGAAAAAACAGTCAATGGTGGATGAAATCAATTTAATCGAATATATTTCTTTGAAAATAAATTTTAATACATTTACATGAGAAGTAAAACATTTGTTTGCATAGAATATACCTTCAAGTTTTTTTTTCACATGATTTGTATTTTTTTTACATCATTTAAAGCACAAAATTTCAGTCAATTTATGCAAAAAAATTAGACAATAGCATAAACAAACTTTATTCAAGAAGATACTGTCTAACATACTTCAATTCTCAATTTTGTTTTAAATAAATTAAGAATAAATAAAAGAATTAAAACATTATGTTAAATGTTGCTTTCATATGCTATGCATTTTCTCCCTTGTTTAAAGGGAAAAAAAAATCTTTCAAATTTGTTAAATTCATACTTAAAATAAAATTTGCTAACTGGATAAGAAAAAAAATTAATTGTTTTAAGAAAACACACTCTCTGAAAAGTCTCAATATCAAAATTTTGCTTCAAACTAATTTATTAAGATTTGTTTTCAGATAATATGGATATTTTGATATGTTCACTGGGAGAGAAAAAAAAACTGGGGACAAAAATATAATTATTAAGAACTTATTTTTCAAGTGTTGGGCATCTGCAAAAAATAAATAAATAAATAAATAAATAAAGTTGCTTCAAGAATATAAAAAGGTCTCAAGAACTCTTAAAAACTCAAGAAAGGCCTTAGGGTATTTACATGGGAAGTAAAACATTACATATCATAAATACTGTTTTCATAGAACCTATCTTCAAGTTCATTTTTTTCCAACCGACTGGCACTTTCTGCCTTAATTAAAAGACAAAATATGTCCATTTTGTCAGATTTAAGCTTAAAACAAGAAAAAGAAACTATCTGCCAACTGGATAAGGAAAAAAGAAGACACTCTCTGAAAAGTCAATATCTCAATTTTGCTTCACGGAAATTTATTAATATTTGTTTTCAGAGAAAAATAATATTTAGATATTTTCACTGGAGACAAAAATACAATGATTACTTAAAAAAAAAAAATACTTTTTTTCAAGTAATAGGTATCTGCAAAAATAAAATAAAATAAAATAATAAAATAAAATAAAGCAAAAATATATAATATTTTTCAGGTGTTGGGAATCTGCTAAATAAATAAACAAATAAACCATTAAATGATATTTAAAATAGAACTACAAAATTAAACATTCAAAATAATAAAAAAAAAATAGAAAATTATAAATATTATAAATAATACATTTTTACGTATTATTATTCTTTATTATTATTTTTATTACTATTGTTGTTGTATAAAAACAAGAGCAAAACTAAGTTAGACGTTGGACTCACTGTCTTCCTCGGTTCTCTGCTCGACGGCAAGGGTCCGGACCTTGACCTTCTCCGGCGGGGCGAGGGGTCGTCGAGGGGTCATGAGGCTGACGGCGGCGGTGCTCAGGAAGCGGTTAGCTCTGCCCAGCGTCGGGGAACTCAACCAGCTGGGACGGGCCAAAGCGCCACCCATGGCCACAGCGCCAGACGGCCTCTGCCCATCCCAAACACACAACAGCATTCATCTTCAGGATAACAACCTCACCGCCAAAACTAGACCAGCTCCACGAAACAAAGCACTCTACACCGGACGCCCCGATGAGATTCAGCTACAGCCGAAATCAAGGTCCCTTCTGATGGACCTAAATGGGGCCAGTTTTTGTAGAATTTAATTTTATAAAAGCTCTTAAGAAGAATTATTCTGTTACAATTTGTGTCCTATTTGAGCAAGTTGTTCTCGTCAGTTTTTAAGGGTCACTAAATGGTTTTAGGTATTATGTTGTCATTGCAGCAAAGTAAAACTAAATTTACACACAAAAAAAAGTTGACTTTTTTTTTTTTTTACTATCCGAACTTAAATTGTTATAATTCATGAACGCTTTGGAATACAGACCTAAGGTTGCACTCTTTTTTTAACCCTTTGAAGCGTACGATCACACCGGTGTGATTAGGACGTTCAGTGCGTCACACAATCAACTGCCGAATTCAAATCCACTTTCGCGCGGAGCCAGATCGGACGCGCTGAGCTCTTGTCATATCATCACAACTATTCAGTGTTTTCAATCATATAATGCTTATTTTAGATTTCAGACATTTAAATACACATAAGTACTAGCAAAACCATACATTTATAGTTTGTAAAACACACGCTGATGTCTGGAAACGGCAATAATGATCCTTACAAACATAATCTGACGATATGTTTTATTGATATCATATACAGATTGTGTAGGTAACTATAAAGTTTACTCTGCTCTTCTCCCAGTTTACCGATGACTTACTTTAATGTATTTCGGGAAGAGAGGATGAACTTACGAGTTGTAAACCGCATTGCTTGGATTCAGCGCGAACTAACATGGTGGCACCCATCACCCGGTATAGATCAACTAACACGGTCATTATAAAAGTGTTTAAACTATCAATTACACTCACTTGCACATATTTCAGAACAGGAATATCAGATATTTCCCAATATAGTGAGTATGTCTGTGAATATTATTAATAAATAAAGTAAAAATGAAATTAAAGCGATCCACGTGTCATACAGCGCTATTGTGGCTGCGGTGCGTCACATGACAAGCATGACGCGTCGCCATGGAAACAATAAGGCTAAACATTCTAAAATAACGGTCGCCTAAAAAAAAAACTCACCCTGGGGTGAGAATATTTTAAACTCACGTGTGAAAGGGTTAAGAACATAAACATATATAGACGCCCGATTCGACCGCATAGACATATATAGACGCCCTATTCGACCGCTCCAGGCACGTAGATGCGGCCGCCATCTTGGAACGGTATTTTTGACGTCATTCACCATACTGTAGGAGCCGTTGAGCCGATCTGTGCATGATTGTGGCATCTTTCGAATATTCAGTGATTACTACGGTGAATGACATCAAGTTCACCGCTGCAATATGGCGGACGGCTTACGTATAGCGGCCCATAGAAACAGTCGCTAATGAGGCATCTAGTATATCTATGGTTAAGAAGACAAGCAGCAGATTATTGCAGAAGTGGAATCATTTCAAAATATTAAAGTATCAAAAAGTTATATAAATTTAAATTTACTGTAAAGAAAATGCACTGTACCGTTTTTTGTTTTTTTTTACATTTAATATAAAATAAATATTTTTTCTAAATATTTTTTAATCCAAAGTTGCTATAAAATTAAAGCCTTATGCCTAAATAAGTTATGTTCCAAATTTGAAGTTGATATGAAAAAAAAAACGGAGGTTCCTGTAAGATTTTATTTAGGGCGTTATACCACAAACAGCCACCGGGTGCCATCCAAACACCATTGAATTTTTTTAACGCATTTTTCTCTCACAAATGTATAAATTTCTCTGTCAATATTACTTCTATCACAAAATAACCACCAAATATGGACTCTTGAGACTCAGACCTTTCCGACGATATGTATTTTATCAAGATTACAAAAAGTTTTGTTTCTAAAAGACCGTAATACATTGTGTAACATGACACTTGACTCCACCCACTAAGGGGGAGGAGACCGCCAAAAGATTTTAAAAAGATTTCCATGGTAATGCAATTTTATATATGCCATTTCAATTTGTCTTTTATACAAAAGATTTTAAGCTTCTATATTCGTCTTTCCCACAATTGCATATAAAAATGACTTTTGATGTTCAAATATGTTGTGAAATTGATTTCTGGCAGTCATTAATATACCTGCGCAGCTCCAGTTTCCTCATCTTCATCCAAATCATCCATGGATGTGGCCTGGATCTCCGCCGGATCTATGATGATGTTGGCCTTTGCAGCCAAGTCATCTAAAATACAATAAAACAGTCAAACTATCAAGCTTAATATGCAAAACTACAAAACAGTAAGTCACTTAGCCAGTAGAAAGAGCAGAAGCTGGATTTGTTTTATAAAGTAAGCCAAAAAAAAAGGCTTTCGGGAGTGAATGTGGCTCAGATTTCAACCCTCACAAGCTCACAAGTTTTTATGAACACTTCAGTCTATTATTTATTAATGCACATTTGTCTTCTTCTGGACAGAAGAGCACTAAAAAAAAAAATCTGGGCTTCAAGTCGTTGGAGGCCTTATAACAACTGCTTTAGGAGAGATATGGGCTCCACTTCACTCCAAAGGTCTACATTTTCAAGGCTACTCAAGGCCGGCTGTCCAATAGAAGCGTAAATGTGAGAAAAATGAGGCGGTAAAAGCAGTTTGGGAGTAATTCACGGGAGGAACAGAAAGAGAGAGAAAAGGGTAAATCTCAGCCTTCAGAGTTCAGTGAAGGAGTGAAGTGTTGCATTCACATTGATCCATTGTTATTGTAAGGTGGAAGTTAAGCACTGAAGTGACCCTTCACCTTGCCCACCTAGTAAGACCAAAGAGGATCTCTGTGTTTGGGTAGATTTAAACATCATTTTAAGGGAAAAAAATAAACAAAAACTGCACCAAAAGGAGTCACTTATAATAGTGACCTAACATATCGAACAGATAATATAGGCAGTCATTTTGTACCCTCTTTTTTTTCAATTAAAAAAAATAATAATTTTAGCAATTACTTTCCAATAAAATATTAACTGATTGTTCACCACTTTAAGCACATTTTACAAAAAAAAAGAAAGAAAAATAAAGAACAAAAAAAACATTGCATTCATTTTTATAAATAATAAAAAATATATATATTACATAATATACAATGTTATATTAAATAATTACAATAAAATAATGTTACTATATAATATACAGTTAATTTAAGTTAACAATGACACAATTTTAAGAGTAATGATGAATTATAATAGTATATATATATATATATATATAATTATAATTAAATTATATTTAATTATAATTAATTATATATTTTTTTAAAAAAATTAAAAAATTGTTTAACAATTTTTTTAACTTATTGGCTGTTCACTACTTTAAGCACATTTTACAAAATAAAAAAAGAAAAAAGGGGGGAAAAATCTAATTAAATTGTATAAATATTTTTTTTAATATATTACATGATATACTTTGTTATATTAAATATTTATAATAAAATAATATTATAAAATTATTTTATATATATATATATATATATATATATATATATATATATATATATATTTATTTATTTATTTATTTTTTTTTTATTATAATTTATTAGCACTCGCCAAGCGCAAAATGCAAGTAAAATTCAATGGTGAGTAAATGTAACAGTGTCAGTCATCAGTTGGCGGGTAAAACTTTTCCGAATTATACAATGCAATGAATTGAGAACAACAGCCAGTTTTTAAAGAGATTCGCTGTTTCTGACGTAAGCGAATAAAAAAATCTTTCCGAAGACGAGATCATCGTGATTAGCTGTTCTGTCATAAGCGACAAGAGCGAATAAAATAATAGGATACAAACGGGCTGATAAGGTCAGAGCAGCTTGTCCCTAGACACGGATCTAATAACGTTTACCTGAGAAGCTATTGCTGCTTTATTTTGGGAGATTAACCTTTCCCTTCATAACCTGACACCGTGTCTACAGCGGATGCGATGTGTGTGTGTGTGTGTGTGTGTGTGTGTGTGTATATATATATATATATATATATATATATATATATATAAATTCATTAATTACACAAAGTAATTTATTAAAAAAAAAAAACGTTTTTTTTTTGTTTTGTTTTTTACAATATTTAGCTTATTGGATGTTCACTATTTTGAGCACATTTTAGATAAAAAAATGTTTTATTTTTTTTAAGTAATGTATTTTATGTGACATAAAATCAAATAATTTTTATTTAATTTTAATATAAATTATAATTGCATTTCTAATTTTAAAATGTAATTTTAAAACGCATTTTATCATTTTAAAAAAATTATTAATTTAATTCGCTTTGCATTTAATATATAATATATTTTAATTATTTATATATGTACATTAATGTTAATTTAATGTAATGATATTTTAGTAATGTTACATAATATAAATGATAATTACATTTAAAATAATAATTCAGCATTTATTTAAAAAAATCTATTAATTTCTTTGCATTAGCTCTTATTGCACAGTCTACTAAATATGCCAGATCTACATGTCTCTGCTTGTTTATATAACTTGTCTGTGACAAATAAAAATCTTGAATCTTGATATAAAATCTTGAATTTTATATATTTATACATATAATTTCCTTAACAGAGGGTAAACTGAGCTACAGCAAATAAGGTGAACATGATTATGCAATTATCAAAATCACTAAACAATCTGATAAGTAAATCTAATCATTTATTGTATGACGTCTTAAACCAAATCATAATTTAAGACCAAGTAGATGATGAAATCTGACACAGTGGATGAGCCGAGAGATATGGTTTCATTAATTTGGTGTCAGGCTGATATAGCGTCTTCATTACACTTGTGGGAATGACCTCTAGCCGTCTGTCAATTGACGTTGATAAATCTCAGACTCCGTAAACATCAAAAGTGTCACGTCTATAAATCGGACAGATATTGTGCCGCCAAAACTGAGAACAGAAAGTACACCAGCCACTCGCAGACGACGTAAATAAGAGTCACTTGAGCAGTTAGTCACGATTCTCCGTAAGCAACCTGGCAAGTGTGCCAAAATCAGCTGGTGAGGGAAATAATCTGGCTCTGGTCCGAGTACAGCTGCCACTTGCATGCTACGGATAGAAATATCAGGATTTGCCATGTAATGCCCCTGATGAAGCCATTAGATGCAGTCATTACGGAGAAAGGTTCAGAGAAAGAGCACCACGGTTTTACCTCAAATTGATGCTGGTTAGTGAAGGCTGGGGTTAAAAGATGAAAGAGCTTTAGTGTAGTTCAATAAAAATCTGCTGGAGAAATGTCACATTGGCTAACGGGATCTTTTTTGTATTATTATGATCATCATTTTAAAACTGACAGAGATTACTTTTAAACTTGACCTAAATCAATACTAGACGATCAATAAGCGCAATCATTATACAGCCAAGAGATGATATTGATGCAAGTAAATGTTGATGATAAAAGTAAAGGTGTTCTGGGTTTTTGCTACTTTAGGTCCACTTGCAAGGGACTATAATAGTCTGGAATCTAGATACAGCTCTGTTCAATTTTTCAGTGTTTACACGACACGGTTTCAACTAAAAACGGAAAACGTTTTATGCATTTTGGCTGTTCATGACAACAGCATTTTGGGGGCCTGAAAATGCAAACTTTTGAAATTGTGTTTGAAAACGATACCGTTATTGTCTCCGTGTAAACTACACAAACGCAAATTTGTGAAAGCGTCATGCATGTGTGTAATACACCTTCAGTCTTGGTTTGTGCGCAGGAACAGAGCGTTTCTTTACAAAGTAACATCGCCATCTACTGGCCTGCCATGAATAATATAGTGTTTTTACACGTTTTTCGTGGATCCGTGTGAACGGGGATCGTTTTGACAACGTTTGTCTTTGTGTTTTTGAAAAGTTTCGCATAAAGGAAAAACTTTTCCGTTTTTATTGCATTGCTGTCGTGTAAACTAGGGCTGGGTTTTGACACCAATTTCACGATTTGACTAGAATTTGATTTACAAGCTTGCGATTCGATTTGATTTGATATTGATTTGTATACAGATTTGTAAACAAACGCTTCAATTACACTGAGTGAAGTTTTTTATAATAATAAAGTTATAATACTAACTTTATAGTTACATAAGTATAATTCTACTCCAATTAGTTTTTGGAAATATAAACATTTTAATGGTGGCTATCATAAAAACTTGACAGATTTATTCAAACTAATTAAATATTGAAGAGCAGTAAAAATTATAATGAATGTGTTATATAATGCATATATTTAGCAAAACGCTCCTCTCTAAAGTTCATTTTTTTCTAGCTGACTAACAAGTTTATGGTCACCAAATATGTTTTTTCTGAGGTAAATGTGACGTTGCGTGACACTGTTTACAAGCTGTTGTACTGACGTCTTTCTGTGGTTGAAACACTGATTGAGCGATTACATGAGACAAATTTCATTAAGTTGTAAGTTTCATATCAAAAGTAACAAATCACAAAGGTTATTGTGATTTATTGGATGGTAGGTGCGCTACAATGTTCATTCATTAACTGAAAACAGGCTAATCTATTATTGGGATTTAAGAATCGATATAATTTCATAAAAATGAGAATCGATTAAAATCAAGAAATTACATTTTTTTTACCCAGCCCCAGGGTAAACATATCCAAACGTAATCAGATTACTTTTTTCAAGTAACAAGTAACTCATTACTTATTTAATTTACAAGAAAATAGCTGAGTTACTTTTTCAAATAAGTAACGACAGAACCTTTTTTTTTATAATAAAAAAAAAACAAGCAAGTCAAGACCAGATGAGAAAAAGTAATGCAAAAGTAAAGGTCTCTGCACACCGAGTCCAAAATTTTTGTCCGAAATTTTCGCACGTTAAAAAATAAATACGACCTCACGTTGTGTCAATCACGTTTGCACACTGCCTCCGAAACTTTCGTCCGTCAAAAAAAATTCGCATCAGGTTCGATTTTCTGCGTTTTTGCATTTTGATAGGAAAGGATGGGGAATACGAAAAAACGGAAAAACGCATGCGAAAATTTCGGACTCAGTGTGCAATGACCTTAACACAAAAGTAAAGTAACACATTATTTTCCTTAAAAAGTAACTAAGTAATACAATATAAGTAACAAAATATTACAATGCATTACTTTTAAAAGTAGAATGCAGTCATTTATGCAGCACTCTATAATGAGAACAACTAATAAGGTATAAATAATGAAACATTATTTAAAAATACTAAATAAATAATACTGTGCTGAATAAGATGAGGAACAGATGGTGGATCTGGCTGCTTCATATTGAGTGGGGAAAAAAACAGTGCAAGGTTTGGTGGCCAAAATCAACAATAAATAATAAAAAAAGACAAATTATGTAATATATGTCAAGGAGGAAAAGCCAGCAGCAGCTGCTAAATGCAAATCAATATTGTCAAGATAAAGTCCAGATGACAAGGTTCAATTTTTGCACACAAATTCAAAATAAATTGATCAAAACCGAAAGCTGCCAACTGTCAGAGATAAAAAATAAGGATAAAACAAGTGTGTCCCATTCTTTACTCATCCTTTCCACCTTGTTTTACTCTTTTGGGGCTTTGAGGAAACAATCAAAGCCATCTGAGAGTTCAAGCAGGAGCCAGAGGGAGAAGAAGACGTTCCTGCAGAATCAGCGGGGAAACCATGCAGGAACAGGAACAATGTAATTACCAGCTTTTAATCAAACGAGGCCAGAGAATGGAAACGCTGGTGGAAGATGTGTGTTTTAGGAGACAAAAGAAATGGAGACGGAGTGAGAATTAATGAAATTCAAACTTGGGTACAGCAGAGTTGTGACACATGACAAGACGTGCCTCGCCTCTCTCCGTTAATGGAAACAAGCGTATACAAACACAATTGTTGAAGATGCCTTTTATTTTAATCACGATGGGTGAACAGTACTAGGCTGATTCATAATTTACATATGATTTACATCATAATTTTCTGTATAGTGCACCAGATTACGTGAGCCTCAAATCATAATACATCGAAAATTGTATGTCAAAGGTCAAACGGCAGATTTATTTTACTATTTTAACTATAATATTGAGAAACTGGATTATGAAATGATGCAAATGTGACTCAGATTCATATTGTGTTTTCATGGTGTCCAAGCAGCGAAGCCACTTATCTGGAGGGATTCACAAAATGGAAAGTTAATTCATGAACCAAATACTACTATATGAAGTGTTGAGGTGAAACTAACTAAAATTAGCAATGCTACACACTTAGTGATGTGTGAAACCTTTAAGATGTTAAAGGAATAGTTCATCCAAAAATGAAAATGTGCTGAAAATGTCCTCACCCTCAGGCCATCCAAGATGTAGATGAGTTTGTTTCTTCATCAGATTTGGAGAAATGTAGCATTACATCACTTGCTCACCAATGGTTCCTCTGCAGTGAATGGGTGCCGTCAGAATGAGAGTCCAAACAGCTGAAAAAAACATCACAATAATCTACAAGTAATCCACACCACTCCAGTCCATCAATTAACGTACTGTGAAGCAAAAAGTTGCAAGTTAGTAAGAAACAAATCCATTAAGATGTTTAAACTTTAAACTGTTGATTCTGGCCAAAATATGAGTCCATTATCCATAATAACACTTCCTCCAGTAGAAAAGTCCATCTCCTGTTGTCGTCTCACATCAAAACCCACAAACATATTTGTTTAGAGCTGTTTTGGAAAGTTTTCACTTGTAAAAGGTGCTTGATCTATGCATATTTCTCTCCTGATTCAGACAAGACGACTTTTTCACTGGAGAAAACAATATTATAGACAGAGGACTCAAATGTTAGCTGGAAGCAACGTTTGAAGTTAAAAAAGTCTCGACGGATTTGTTTCATACAAGCGCAGCAGTTTTGGCTTCTCAAGACATTAACTGATGGACTGGAGTGGTGTGGATTACTTGTGGATTATTGTGATGTTTTTATCAGCTGTTTGGACTCTCATTC